>RHKD01002246.1:55511-82830 GCA_009830905.1 Neofusicoccum cordaticola
CACCGTGTGCCACGCACGCTCGAGCAGCACGCCGGTGGCCAGGGCGACCGGCCACGCCGACGTGGTCGGATGGCCCTGGTTCTCGGGGTCAAGGCTCCTGCCGAAGTTCACGTTCGGCAGCACTGCGAACACACCCGACAAGCATCAGCAAGACGGCCCGCCGGAAAAGAAAACAAGCCGACCGTACATACCCGCGTTCACCGTGAACCGGGGCTTCTCCTCCTGCACCCACCGCCACACCGCGCGCTCCGCCTCCGTCTTGCTAGCGCCGTACACCTTGATGGTGCGCAGCGGCTCGTACGGCGGCGGCGCCCACGCCTCCGCGACGACCTCGTCGTTCCACGTGCCCTCGTCCACGTCGATCCCCTGGTCCGGCTTGGGGGTGTAGGCGGCGGTGCTGCTGCTGGTGTAGACGAAGCGGCGCACGCTCTCCTCGCGCGCCGCCGCGCGCAGCGCCTCGACCGCGCCCTTGACCACCACCGGCACCACGTCGTGCGGGTCGGGCGAGTCGTCGCCCATGACGGACGCGACGTGCGCGACGGCCGCGCAGCCGCGCACCGCGCCCGCGAACGCCCCGTCCGCCGCCATGTCCGGCACCGCCGCCAGCGAGAACCGCCCGACCCCGTGGGCGCCGTCGAAGAGGCGCTGCAGCCACGCGTGCTTGGCCACGTCGCGGACCGTGCCGCGCACCCGGAGCCCGGCCGCCAGGAGCTGGTTGGCGACGTGGGAGCCGATGAAGCCGTTGGCCCCGGTGACCAGGACGAGGGAGTCGGGCGGGAGAACGGAGTCGGGAGGCATGTTGCGTTGCTGTTTGTGCTGTGGGGGATGTTTGTGGGTCGGCGTGGGGGTTGAGAGGTGCTCTGGAGAAACTGGAGGGCTGAAGGATTGGTTTTATACTCCAATACGCGCACGTGGTGGGGTCGGCTTTGCTTATGATGCAAGATGGATGCTTTATCAGGAACCACTGCGGGGCACGGGAACGTTGCCTGATTAGGTCGAGAACGCGGTGTCTGCTTACTAGACAGGATCATATTCATCGTACAACCATACACAACCTAACCCAACCCAACCAACCCGTGGACAAACTTCCAAACGCCCGCCTCGCCCGCCCCCTTCATGCACTCCTCGGACTATACTGTCTCGCGGCATAGTACCGATACTTGTCCGCGCACCCCTTCCGCCACGTCCGGCCCCAGATGAGCATCGGCACCGCCGTCAAGCTCAGCGTTAGCGTTAGGCAACCCAATAGCGTGAACATGTCGTAGGTGCCCATGTTATTGAGCCAGGGGGGCAGGGCGAAGACCAGGGCCATGGCGAGGAGGTTGCGGATCATGGCGACGGCGACGAAGGCGTCGCCGACAATCTGTTACGTCTGTGTCAGCACGGCGTCGGAGGGGAAGGGGGAAAGACACTTACGTCCGTGTACGAGTCCTGCGCGTAGGTGAGGGTGATGTCGCCGACGCCGCCGACGCCGAAGCCGATGAAGGCCGCGCCCATGGCGTTGCTGATCCACGGCATGCCCTGGTTGCGACGCGTTAGGCATGCACCAACCGGTCTGGAGAACGGAGACTTACCTTCGCGATGGTCAACCCGTAAAGCAGGATGCCGAATGGGATCATCAGGCCAGGGATAAAGTACAGGTACAAACGCATCTCGGGGTCGTAGATGCCGCCCTTCCGCTTGGCGAAGAACAGGATGCACTTGTCGACGAGGAAGCCTCCGAAAAAGGCCCCGAGGACGGAGCCGATGGCCGGAGGCAGGTTCATATTGCCGACGCCGACCGAGGAGAAGAGGTACGGCGGCTGGACGTACAGCAGGGACTGCGTCGTGGCCAGGATGGACAGGCAGGAGATGGCGATGCCATACTGGAACGCGGTGAAGGCGATGGCCGGGAAGGTGAACAGGACGACGAACGGCTGCCAGTAGTGTCGGAGGATGTTGTGACTGTGATCTGTCTTGGCGCTGATGAGCCGATGCCGCTTCCAGTACGAGTTCATCGGGATGCTGTGGTCGATCGGCACGAGTCGACGCCGTTGGGTCTTGGCCGTCTCTGTTTTCTCGAGAGTATTCTTGTCCATGGAGACCGGGTCAATCTTAGCGTCGGGCTTCATGTCGCCAAGTGTCTCTGAGAGTTCCACCGTGTCCTCGTTGCGGACAGCCACACCTTCGATGAGAGGAATGTACCGGGTCTCTTCAAGAAAGAAGGCCATCAGAAGGCTGATAGCACTAGTGAAGATGGCAGTCCACCAGTATGCCCACCGCCATCCTTGTGACACCCCAACGTATCCAGCTGCGACCGGGGCTAGGTAGTTCTGCATGCCATTAGTCAATAAACTCCGCTGCCCCTGCCAGGAGCCAAGGTGTCAAGGCTAGTACGTACACCAACAGTAACACAGACAAGATAGATTCCGTTCATGGAGCCGCGCTGGTGGATGAAGAAGAGGTCGGAAACCTGCAGAGACGTAACTGTTAGATCGGGTCTAGTCATCAAGACTGCCTGACCTACCGTGACTTGATACAGAGTCTCGTTGACTGCACCAGCGATGCCAGACAGGAACTGAGTGACAAAGTACTCCCCAGTACTCTTCATACTCGCTGTCCAGCAGGACACTCCGAAGAGGATGAGTGCAGTGAGGATGTATACCGGGCGTCGACCGTAGCGCAGTGCAACCGGCACAAACATCCAGCAGCCAATAGACAAGGCAGCAAGATTGGTTGCGAAGCCGTTTGTAAGACTGTCAAAGGAGACACCCAGCTCCATGTTGATGTCGGCCCACAGAGGCACGCCGACCGTCAAAGTCGCAAAGACAAAGATGGTGTAGAAGCTGAGCAGCACCATCTGCACCGCCTTTCTACCCTTGCTCCAGTTCTGTTGTACCTGTCAGCTCCGTTCCCGACCTGGTGGAGACAACGGAAAGTTACCAGTGGATCATTGGGATCAGACGTCGGTGATGGTCGAAGGTAAACCGCATCACCCACGCTGTCCTCTATCCGGGTCGTGCCGGGCGGAAACTGCTCATTGTAGCTCGGCTGACCACTTGCGTATTCGGGATCCATGACGGTGTTGCTGGGTCGAAAGTGATGCCAGCTTGGGCGACAGGAGGGTCTGGTCGATGGGCGTAGCCGCGCCTTAAATGCAGCAGAGAACAATCTCTGTCTCTGCGTTTCGTCTGTATCTTGATAATGCGGGGAAAGGCAGAGGCGACGTCTATGCGCGCTGTTTCCGCACTCGGTATCTGTCTGGCTCAGCCTCCAATGTCCCAGATGTGCGAGGGCGTGACGACAAATATGACTCGTGGGGGAGACGCCTTGCCGAAGCGGGAAAGCATGGGCAGCCTGGCCAATCATGCGCTTTTGCGCCGAACCAAGAGATATGTCACTGTCCCATCGGCAGCCGGCTGCGGAGTAGCCGCCGGACTCTATCTCAACGCCTCCCACCCCTCATACCAGGGGCGCAAAAGCGCCTGATTGGGTTACAGAGGCGTGCATTGGTCCTCGGTTTTGACGGAATTCGGCCGCGAGTCTCGGGGGTCCAGCTCGGCCCCACGCGGATGATGGACAGTCCGGGATATAAGTAGCCTGCGTGCAGAGTTATGTGATCCAACATCTATTGCATCCCCAGCTGAGCAGAGAGACCCCAACATGACCAGAGCCGAAGACAAAGTCAACGAGCAGCCGTGGCAGCTCCGAGTGGCCGCCAAACGCGAACGATGCCAGGCGAGCATTCCAGCAGCGTGGCGCCTATCAGACGAGTTCAAAAAGTCCATCGGTGCGAGCGCGACAGCTGCAACAAATTTGATAGAGCTTGGCGCAATCTCCCGAAGCGGTGTTCTCTCTGGCCAAGAGCTTGAGATCACCGAAACTGCCACGGCGTCTGACCTGTTACGCAAACTCCGAAGCGGCGAGGTTTCAGCAGAAGCAGCAACGGTCGCGTTTTCGAAGAGGGCAGCGGTTGCAGGGCAGCTGGTAGGTCGCCTGGTTTCATCGTTCACGAAGTGACTCGAACACTGACCTCAGCACAGACATCGTGCCTGACGGAGACTTTCTTCGATCAAGCGCTCGAAAGGGCCAAATTCCTCGACGAGTACCTGGAACGCAAGAAGAAGCCGTTTGGCCCGCTCCACGGTCTGCCGATCAGCATCAAAGACAGCTTCTGCGTAAAAGGCGTTGACACCACCATCGGATTCGTGTCTTTTCTAGACAACGGAGCGGCAACCAAGAACTCGGCCCTTGTTCAGATTCTTCTGGACCTTGGCGCCGTGCTGTACTGCAAGACAAACATCCCTCAAACGATGATGGTAAGCATTCGGTCCCGGTGTGGAAGGCCTGAGACGGGATGCCAGTGCATGCAATGAGCATTGTATTCAACAACAGTCCAGAAGCAAGAGGAAGATGTCATCGAGTATACTGACATGTAACAGACAGCAGACTCAGAGAACAACATTTTTGGGAGAACCCTGAACCCCCACAACACCAGCTTGACAGCAGGAGGATCAAGCGGCGGCGAAGGTGCGCTCGTGGCCCTGCGAGGTTCTCTCCTCGGCGTTGGCACCGACATTGCTGGATCCATCCGCATTCCCTCGCTATGCTGCGGTGTGTACGGCTTCAAGCCAACTGCCGATCGAATCCCGTTCGGCGGCCAAGTGTCTCCAGCCCTGCATGGCATCCCCGGGATTGTGCCGTGTGCCGGTCCATTGGCAACGTCCTTCTCAGACCTGGAGCTTTTCTTCAAGGCCGTGCTCGATGCAAACCCCGCCGACTACGACAGCGGTGCACTTTCGGTACCGTGGATCTCGACTCCTGGAAACACGCTTGAGGACCTTCGGAAGCGTCCGATGAGAATAGGCGTGCTGTCCGAGGATCCAGTGTTCCCGCTCCATCCTCCTGTCAAGCGTGCAATTGCCGACGCGAGCGCAGCTCTCGCAAAAGCTGGGCATGAAATCATCCAACTGCCACACGACCCTGCCACGAACGCGTCGAAGGCGAACGGACTCGCTTTCCAGATGTTCTCGATAGACCCGCTCGACACTTCCATGAAACATATCCAAAGGTCTGGAGAGCCTCCTATCAACTCGGTTAAGCTTGGTGCGCCACCTGGTGAAAAGCACATTTACACCATCGATGAACTGGCTGGTTTGAATGTCCAGAGACACCACTTTACCGATGCTTGGCGTCAGATATGGGTGGAGAATAAGCTCGACATTGTCCTGTCCCCAGGTGCCCAGAACACAGCTGTCCCGCACGACACTTACCGCATGCCGCCCTACACGCTGATTTGGAATTTCCTTGATGTAAGCAACGATCCACAACCTGTCATAGCGCATGTCTGACAACGGCAAACAGTACCCTGCATGCATCATCCCTTACGGCAAGGCTTCCAAAGAGCTCGATCCGGAGCCAAGGTTATTTGAACCGCACGAGGGCCCCAGTTGTAAGTGTTCCCTGCCGCGGTGACTTGTTGACCCAAACTGATTCCAGCAGACATCCCCGAAATCAACCATGGCGCCCCTTGCGCTGTCCAAATCGTTGCCCCCAGATTCGGTGATGAGAAATGTCTCGCAGCAGCGAGGATTGTTGATGAGATTCTCAATGGGACAGAGTAGCCTATAGTTGGTGTAATATCTAGAGGCGAAAGAGATGGTAGAAAGCGTGAATCCTAGAGTCACTGGGGATGTCTTGATAAGGCCGAGGTATCTTAGCCGAATTTGATAGGTCCCTCGCAGATAGACTCGTATTGGAGCAACCAATTCGGCATCAAAGTCCCGTCAATTGAACAGTATCAGCGAAACCAGGACGCTTCCGGTGATTGTCAGCGGGAGACATCCCAAGCGAGTTTGTCCCCTTGAACGAGTATGTCCAGCCCGTCCGTTGGGCCCATTTCTCTAAGCCTCGGTGGCCTGTTCTCTCCCAAAGAGGATGATCTGGTGCTGTTGCGATATCTATGATTGGATTTCCAACCAGCGTCGACCACGCGGATGACCTTTCGCACGTATCCGCTATACCGCACTCGCCAAAGGTTAAGAAAGATTTTCTTGAGTGTCTGAACGTGCTCGTCCTGGATGGCAGCGCAACCGATGATCATCAAGGGCCAGCAATTGCTTTCGGTGAAAGGATAGGCTGGATTTGGGCCGGGTCGGAGATCGTCATGGATGGATTGAAATGGAGCAGTATGGAACAAGACATGAGCTTCGTCGACACGCTTCTGGATTTCTGGGTTGATTGCATGTGTCGTAAGCGGGCCCATTATCTTGAGCAAAAATATCTCCAAGGCGAGAATGTACAGCCGTGGGACGCAGGCGATTTCCAGTTCCAGTGTGGGCTCCGCAGAAGCATTCGCGGCCAAGACTCTTGTTTTGATAGACTGCAGACGAACCTTGCTCTCCTGGATTTCGTCGAGGTATCGCTGGGCCTTCTTCATGTGCGCTTCGTCCAGAGGCACCCTCCGACTGAGGCGGGTTATCTCAAGAATTAAAGTGAACAGCCGAGGAATTGAGCCGAGCAGAGGAGACTCGGACCAGTCGGTTGCATCAGGGGCTGGACGCATGGAGAGATATCGCTCCAGCTGGGCCCATTCGCGCTCATCTGGCAGCTTCTCGGAAAACATGGCGCGAGTGGAAAGATGGTACATGGCGGACTCGGCGTGTAGCCTCAGGAACACAACCTGGCTGATAGAGCTGCTCGAGCCCACCAGTTCGGCCATGCGTGTCCTCAGGATGCGCGAAGACGTGTTGAAGTGGACCATAGACTCGCTGAATTTGTCGGAGCGCAGTTCCTCGAAAAGGCCCAGGAAGGTAATGGTCACCAGAAGGGAATCGTCGGTGGCCGACATGGTGCTCATGTTCTTGCGCAGGTCTCGGACGGCCTTGGCATAGTAGGGCACGGCAGGGTCGCCGTTTTTCGACTCCAGCCACGAGCGATGGTGGCAGGCCAGCGACAGCAGAGCATTCATCACCCAGGGGCAGCTGTAGGCGATGGAGCAGAGCGTAGACTGATCCCGGTAGACAGGATCGGCATGCTTGCGGGCGAGGGAAGGCAGGATCTCGGCGTTAAAGAAAGTGAACAACGACTGGTCGCGTTCGGACGAGAAGGGCGACAGACCAGACAGAAGCTTCGGAGGGGAGGGCGAGCGGCGGAGAGCGACAGCATGAGAGCCGGAAGCGGGCGAGTCTGCAGGGCGCTCAGCAGCAACAG
This sequence comes from Neofusicoccum cordaticola, assembly GCA_009830905.1. Taxonomy (NCBI): domain Eukaryota; kingdom Fungi; phylum Ascomycota; class Dothideomycetes; order Botryosphaeriales; family Botryosphaeriaceae; genus Neofusicoccum; species Neofusicoccum cordaticola. The sequence continues at coordinate 62,703 of RHKD01002246.1, forward strand.
CGGGCTCGGGCTCGGGCTCAGGCTCGGTGGGCTCAGGCTGGGGCGACGGCTTGGGGGTCTCCGGGTGGCAGCTCAGTCGGCGGTCGCGGACCGGGCCATCGGGGTCATCCCACCGGCAGTCGAGCTGCAGGCGGGCGCAGGTCTGGCAGCTCGGCTTGCGCTCGTCGCACTTCTTGCGGCGCTTGCGACAGGTCAGGCAGCCGGTCTTGGTGCGCAGGCGCGGCGGCGGACGGCGACGCGGCGGAGGCTTCTGGTCGGGGTCGCACGCCGGGGCGGGGCTCGGGGCGCCGCTCATGGGATCGGATGGAGGCAGTCAGGCTGTTCGGACTCGGGTTCGTAAAGCGGCGCATGGAGGCAGCGAGGGCGCGAGCGGCGCGTGATAGGCCAAGGAGCAGGGCCGCCGGGCGGGCGTGTTGTTATGAGGGGTGGATACTTTCCTCTCCGCCCCTCAGTCCGAGGTCCCCGCGGCGGAACCGCTGCGCGCCAGACTGCCCCAGCTGCTCCATTCGCCGCCCGCTCGGGCAGTCGCCGCGCAGTACACTACGGCGTGCCACATTGCCCGCGGTCGCCACCGAGCTCTCGGGTGCTGTAGCCGAAGGCTTCCTCCCAACAGCACGGATCGGGCCCAACTTCCACTTATTTACAAGTGCTTGAAGCAGTCGTCTGGATGCTACCGTCACCTGTACAAACGAATGCTTCAATGGTCGGCCGCAGCATCCGACTCTATACAGACGCTGCCTCTACACATCTCCACTCACCCTCTACCTACTCTGCAGAACTCATCCGGGTGAGAACTTCGCAGTACTTGGGATATTCTGCTTCAATACGGCATGTTGTGGTGCATCGCGCGGGGTGGCCACCGTAAGGCTGGATCCGACAGCATGCGGCGGTCCACGGATGAGAGCCCCCACTGGCGCAGCAGGCCCGGGCGATAAGGCGCTGCAGAACGGCGATGCAGCAGCAAAAGGCACGATGCCGACGCGCGGGGAGCCAGCGTGGCCAAACACCCGCGCCGACTCGGGCCATACCTGCCCTTCCGGGAATCTACTCTTGGCCGCCAGCGCAGCGCCTTCGCCCGGATTCCACCGGCCACTTCTTCGGCGCCGGGCCGGCTGTTCCCCGCCGTCCACCATCAGCTGCATCAACCCCACTACATGGCCCAAGGGCCGTCGCGCGCCGTCTCGTCGCCGCCAGTGGAAAGCCGCAGACGCGCGTGGAATGGCTTCTGTGCTCCCTCAGACGTCTGGTGCCACGCCTATATCAGACGCCGCTCGCCCTACTAGTCTAACAACACCAGCCCTCGCAGACTGTCCCACACCTCTGCCCGCCCGCTCAACCAGCTCAGCCCATTGGCCACTCCCCATCCTATCGCCTGCCCCATTCGGATAGGCCTCCATCCTCGCCAGCAACAACACCGTCACCGCCGTCGCCATCATGACCGTGGCCACCAAGAGAGCCGAGCCCCGCAGGCTTGCCATTGGCGTGGTCGGCATCGGCCGCATCGGACGGCAGCACGCCCTGAACGCGCTCCACAACGTGCACCGCACGAGGCTGGTGTGCGCGTGCTCGCCGGCGCCGGCCGACCTGGAGTGGGCGGACGAGCACCTCGTCCCCTACGGCGTCAGCGTGCACCGCACCTTCGAGGAGCTGGTCGCCGAGCCCGGGCTCGAGGCCGTCATCATCGCGTCGACGACCAAGGTGCACTACGAGCAGGTGCTGGAGTGCATCAAGCGCGGGCTGCACGTGCTGTGCGAGAAGCCGCTGTCCATGTCGGTGGCCGAGTCGCAGGCCATCGTCGACTTCGCGTCGAAGCCCGAGCACGCCCGCCTCAAGGTCATGACGGCCTTCTCGCGCCGCTTCGACGACTCGTACATGAAGGCCGCTGCCGCCATCCGCGACGGCAAGATCGGGGCGCCCGTGGTGGTGCGCAGCGAGACGCGCGACAAGTTCGACGACAGCGAGTTCTACGACCGCTACGTCATGGCCAACCCGGGCATCTTCATCGACACGGCCGTCCACGACATCGACCTCACCTTCTCCTTCCTGGGCAACGGGCTCAAGCCCAAGTCGTGCCACGCCATTGGCACCATCGCCCGCCACCACAAGCTCGCCCAGATTGGCGACGTCGACAACGCCACCGGCTGCGTCGAGTGGTACCCGCCGGCCCCTGACGCCGTGGCGCCCATCTCCTACTACTTCTTCAGCCGCATCATGCACCACGGCTTCGACAACCCCACCGAGATCATCGGCACCCACGGCGCGCTCAAGGTCAACCTGCACCCGCACCGCGACCTGATCGTGACCGCCGACTCGAACGGCATCGGCAACGACGTCATGCCCGACTTCTACGAGCGCTACGAGAAGGCCTTCGTCACCGAGCTGCGCGTCTTCGCCGACGCCGTGCTGGACGACAAGGAGCTGCCCTACCCGCTGGACGTGGCCGTCAAGGGCATGGACATTGCGTCCGCGCTGCAGGAGAGTCTGAGGACGGGGAAGAAGATCGAGTGGGATGAGCAGGGCAGCAGGATATCAAAGTAAGTCGAAGGCAGCCTTTCCTACTGACCTTCAGCCCTTGCTTGCCATGATGAGTGAACTGCATGATGAGGGGTTAACACACTTCCAAAATCCTTTTCCTCCTTTCTTCAATGTCTGTCAAAGCCAAGAGTGCGAATTTTCTTTCAATCGACACTGGGTGGTCAGCTTACAATGAGAAAGTTCAAAACCTTCCATCAAATCTCAAATATGAGCGGTATCCGCGGATCAAAGACCAGAAGATATAGATGTGTAGAACAAGAATATACCATTTCGCCGGGTATTCCCGAAGTGACCTAACTGTCGAAGTGATTCCATTAGCCCCAACGCCTGCAATGCTCTTCTATAAATATGAAGCTCCCCATGTGCCTCTCTCTGCTCGTATGGCCTGCACACAGCTCAGCGCTTTGCCTGCGCGGGAATGTCGAAGCCACGAGTAAAGAAGTCCTTGTTCTTTCCCATAGGGTTCTTTTTCTCCTTGGGTGCAAACAGACTCTTCAGGTTGTCGTTGTTCTCCATCTTGCGACGCTTGTTGCGCTCCTCCTGCTCCACCAACACCTTCGCAGTAAGCGACGCCGTAGCCGTGTTCTTGATTCCATCCACCTTGGCCTTTTTCTCCCCGTCCTTAGCCTCAGCCGCCTTCTCCTCGCCATCGGCGTTCTTCTTGCGCTTCTTCCCGCCCGCCTTCTTCAGCGAATGCGTCAAGCCCTTCTCCTTCAACGTCTTGATGCGCAGCTGCAGACGCGCGATATCCTCCTCAGCAGTCGGCACAATCGGGATAACATCGTTCTCCGCGTACGCCTCGTTGCACTGTGCACACCCATCAGCCAAGTCCCCACCGCACCACGCACTGCCACATCCCAACTCACCTGCAAACACGTCCTCTCCGCGCCGGCCTCCTTGATCACGCTCCCGGCAAACGCATGCCCGCACGGCACCAGATACACCGCGCGCGCGCCGGGCCCCAACCGCTCCCTCGCGACCGGGCAGACCCACACCTCGGCCCCGGCCTCGCCCTTCGCGTCGGAATCGACCTCAAACCGCACCTCCACCACATCCTTCAGGCTCCTGACCGCACCCCTCAGCACATGCGCCTCGGCGTCGGCCTTGCGCTGCGCGGCGGCGGCGTCGTCCGGGTCGGCGGCCGGCAGCAGGTGCTCGAGCAGCGCGTCCTTGTTGTACAGCCGGCCGAGGGCGTCCGAGACGACGGGCCGCGCCAGCGGCTTGTTGGACAGCGGGTCCGTCAACCACGCGTGCGTCGACTGCTCGACCGCCGCGGCCTTGAGCTCCGACGTGGTCGGGTTGCGGGCCGCTTCCTTGACGAGCTCGCGCCGGGTGGGGATGCTGTGGGGAGGGAACAAGTGTTAGTGGGGGTTAAGGTGAGAGGAGGAGTTGAAGCGTACCTTCCACCGTCGTTACCCATGGTTGCGGTGGGTGTGGAGGGTTTGCGTTGCGGAGTGGTGCGGAGGTGGTGAGGATGCTGGGGCGGCAGAGCGAAAGGACGGCGCGTCGGGGGAAGGTCGGCTAAATTGCGTCATGTACTAAGTGTTCATGTTTAGGTTCGGCATCCACTCGAATGCGCTAGGAACCAAAGTCCATGTCAAGGTAAAGCCTACTCCTTTTGGCTTTCTTCAATACACTGGGAGATTCATGTTTTATGAGTGAAATTTCATTAATGGGCTACTCCGATGAATTTAACCTGAGACTTGCTTTTGAGTTCGGAGTTAACAGTATGGGGATCTTTCGGATAGCACACCCCATACTGATATTGATGGAACTTTGTGGGCCGGGACTGACAAAGCGAAACTTGGAAGGAACGAAGTCACCTACCCCGAAGTTTGTCAGCAACCAGAAAGTAAGACGCAACCAGATCAACAAAGACCATAGCCACAGCAATCAAGCTGGTGTCCAAGAGAGAAGCTCGGTTTCCTTGGAGTTTCATCATCTCACTACCTAACACACAGACAATTCTGCAGCGCACCAAAGCCACGAAGAGCCCATTTTTATACAATCTGCACAAAAGCTACAACCCCACGCGCTCGCAACCCACGCAAAAATCCAAAGGACCATTCCGAACCCCACTAGCACCGACCATCTATACCTAGTGAGTTCGCGTATATAAGATTTTCCCAGTGTACATCCCGTTAAAAAACGCCCAACGAATGCTAGAAGACTCAGACTCTTACAATGCCTTCTTCACTCTCTTTTGAGCAGGCAAGTACAACAATCTCAAATACAGATAGGGAATCACGACACGTTCGGATGATCTAACGCCAGGGAGGTCTTCTCTGCACGCCACTTACGGTTTGATCGCCGCTCTCAACGCAGATGCTAACCGGTGGTAATCCTTCAACAGGTCATCGACATCTCCAATCTTCAGATCCTTGGCTTCCTTAGCTTCGATAAACCGCTTAATTGGAGGCGCCGTCTTGCTGAGCTCATCAAGCCTCTTTAAAGCAGCCGCCGCCTTCGGGTCTGGCTCTGCAACAGGGGTAGGCGAGGGTGAAGGTGATGAAGTCGGAGCGGGTTTGCTTGTTTCGCTCTGGGGGCCATCCACTTGTGGCGCTGTAGGCGTGGGAGGTGCTGTGTTGGTCCTGCCGAATCTTGGGAGCATGTTCATTCCGCCAAACCCGCGAAGCGGGTTCAATGAACTGCCCAGGTTCCGCATCGACTCCACAGCGGAATTCCCGGCGTTGGTGGGAGTAGAAGCAGTGGGAGGAGGGCTTGTGAGAGGATCAGTGCCTTTGTCTGCGGGAGTGAATGCAACTCGTCTACTGCTAGCGCCGCTCTTTGCACTGTCGACACTGCGCTCCCGGAGAGGTCTCCGACCGCCGAAAAGATCAGTGACTTTGGTGTCACGTTGGGATTCAGTAGCCTCCTCGTTGATAGAGCTGCCTGCACTGGCGTTATCATCAAGAGGCGGCGGGGTGCTGACGAGCTTGCGAACATCCTCCAGAGTTTTTGGACGGACGGCTTCAGTCTTCCCTCCGGCCTGCTCCTCTTTCAGGCGGCCAAACAGGAACTTGAGGCTGTTGTCTAGTGTTTGGTTGATCGATTCGAACGCCTGATCGGCGCTGTCCAGCACTGCCTGGCGCGCTGCATCACTGGCAGCTTCAATCCGGTTGGTTTGCGCCTGGATCAAGTTGCTCAAACGCCTCTGGGACTTGTCCATGGGTGAGGGAAGCGCCTCGGTCTTGTCATCTTTGCCTCCGGGGGATAGGCTTGCCTTGGCAGGTGTTATTCCAAGGTCCATCGGTGGGGCATCCCCTCGGGGAGTTATTGGTCTGCCGGATGACTTTTCTGGCCCTCCAGGGAGCTCATCTGCTCTGAGAGTCGAAAGATCAACGGTCTCCAGGAACGCAATGGAAGCCTCCAGGTTAACCAGGCAGTATGAGGTCTCGCCATCAAGCTTGCTCGCGGTCCTAAATCTCTGGATAAAATGCAGATTGCTGATGACGCAGATGCTGTCCGGCGAGGAAGTAATGAGGGTGTAGATGAGAGTTGGCAGGATTTCGTCGGCGGAGGAGGAGCTGGGGAAGATCTGCGACAGGGCTTCAACGATACTCTTGTGGGCAGCAGTCAGATGCTGTAACTTCCCAAGGGGGAATTTTTCGTCGTTCATCTTTTGGATGCTCTCGCGCGCCTCGGCCAGCATCTCGGGTATCTTTTCCTCCTTTTCCTCCATAGACTTGCGCATTTCGGGGGTGATTTCTTCGCCATGTCCGAGAAGCTCTTTCAGGCCGATGCCGACGACGGACAGAGCCGCGGTGCGTGATCGGAGTTTCTCGTCGCGTTCGGCATCGTCGGTGCTGCGGTGTCGCCATATCCGGGAGTATATCTAAACCCTGTTTAACATTTGCTTGGCAGGAGACGCACAAGGACAGAGTTGCCAGATCACGGCAGCACTCACCTTCTCGCAAACAGCCCTCTCCACGGCCTCCTCCAGAGCCACTCGCTTGAGCTCCAACATTCTGCGGGCTTTTTTCCGATCCGCAACTTCCGACACGGTGAGCATTTGCTGCTCCAGAGCAGAGTCGGAGGTCTTCCGGGCATTCCGCGAGCTTGTAGATGTGCGAGAGGCCAGCGAGGTGGTGGAGCCCTGGCGGGAGAGTCTGGTGGAGAGGGCGGCGATGTGGGTGTCTATCTGAGAGGCGGCGCGGACGTAGAACTCCTGGAACAGGTCGGAGAGCGAGTCGACGCTGATGGGCGTGGGGTGCACGCGTGCGGAGAGCGACTCCAGGAACCTGGTACGCGTCAGCATGGCTCCAAGTGGCTGTGAGGGCCAATTCAAACCTCTCGGCCAGGCTCCTGATCTCGATGGGCAGGTCCTCGAACGACTGCGGCAGGGCGACGTCGCCGGGCTGGTCGTCGTCGTGGTGGTCGCCATCCTCGGAGCGGGTGGCGAAGACGTCGCCCTTCTCGCTGGCGTCGCTGTCGGCGTGGGCGAAGGCGTTGGGGTGCAGGATCTCGGGAATGGTAGCTCCCACGGTGCTTGCGCGGCTGCGATGGCGGGGCCCTTGCGGGGCGGCATCAAAGCGGCTGAAGCTCTTGGAGGCGTGGATCATCTTGGGGCGCTCGTCGTCGGCGGACATGGTGGGCGACGTGGCAGTTAGGGAGCCTGGAGCCCGGGGAGCATGTCGCGGTGGTGTAATTGCGCGTTGCTATTGATAGCGCTGGAGCTCTGGCACACGGCGAGCACGAGACACGCCGGTGCCTGCGGAGCTCCAGACGAAACCGGCGCCAACGCGGCCGACGCGGCTGCCGATAAGATAAGCCCGCGCCCCGGCTCGCGCCAAGCTGGTCTTATGACGCGCGACCAGCTCCACCACCGTCCGGCTCCTGCTCGCCATCCCCAACCCTCACGCCTCCCTGAAGCAGCCTCCCGTCTGCCACTCTATCTGCGCTCGCCTGTGTCCGAGCCCGCCCACTCACCTCGCGCCTGCACGCCCTGTCATGTCTTGCTCCTTTCCCTGACATCCGTCGCCACCATGACCTCCAAGCACCGCTTCCGCAGCTCTGCCGGCAGAGCTACCGCCGCCCTCCTCACCACCCTGCTCTCGCTGCAGGCCATCCATCCCGCCGCCGCCGATCTGCTGCCCCAGGAGAACGATGGCTCGGGCATCCTCCCTGTGCTGCCGCCGGGCACGCCGCACGAAGACGGGTCCAGGCAGCTAGCAAGGGAGATGGACTTCGTGAGTATGCCCGGCCCGAACGCCGGTGGCCGGCGATGCTGATGCCGCTATCCCTCCAGACGCTAAAGCACATCTTCCACCACGGCACCCACAAGTATCCCGGCCTGCACCGTCGCTTGGACATCCGTCCCGACGCGCCCTTGTGGGTCGCCTCCGACGACGACCCCGCCCACCGGGAGCCGGCGCCACGCCTCCGCGCCCGCTCCAGCGCCCTCAGCATCGAACGCCTGGCCGACCGCAGCCCCGAGGCCATCAGCCACATTCTCGAAACAAAGCGCCAGACCGGAAAAGGCGTCGTCCTGCCCGCCTCGGCCTGGACCACCGACGAGATTGCTGGCCCAAATGTGACAGACAAGGAGAGCGTCCTGACCTACGCCAGAATGGCAGCAAACGCCTATGTCACGGATCCCACTCAGCCGGAATGGTCAGACGTCAGGGGCGGCTTCAACTACACCGAGGACTTTGGCTGGGAGGCCGACGGCCTGCGCGGCCACATCTTCGCCGACACCACGAACTCTACCGTGGTCATTGGCATCAAGGGCACTTCGCCGGCCGTCTTCGATGGCTCCGAGACGACCACCAACGACAAGGTCAACGACAACCTCTTCTTTGGCTGCTGCTGCGGCCAGGGCGGCTCCTACATGTGGAGGCAGGTCTGCGACTGCATGACAGCTACCTACACCTGCAACGCGACGTGCGTGGAGCAGAATCTCATCGAAAAGAACCGCTATTACTATGCCGTCCAAGACCTCTACCACAATGTCACTGCGCTGTATCCCGAGTCTGATGTTTGGATTTCCGGCCACTCTCTCGGAGGTGCTACGGGCAGTCTTCTGGGATTGACCTACGGACTCCCGGTCATCACCTTTGAAGCTCCGGGTGAGGCCATGGCGGCATCTCGGCTGGGGCTGCCTACTCCTCCAGACTACCACCTTGGCCGCCACCAAGATAGGACCGGCTCCGGAATTTACCACTTTGGCCATACCGCAGATCCTATGTACATGGGTCTTTGCAACACAGCCACCTCCGTGTGTACCATCGGCGGCTATGCCATGCAAAGTGTCTGCCACGGCGGCTCCATCTGCACTTACGACACTGTTGGAGATCTTGGCTGGCGCGTTGGTGCCGGGACTCACCGGATACAGCAGGTCATTCATGACGTTATCGAAAGATACGACGAAGTTCCTCCGTGCAACCCTGACATTAGTTGTACCGACTGTTTCAACTGGAAGTTCTTCGAGAGCAACGGATCTGACACGACTACGAGCTCCATGAGCAGCACTGCCACCTCCACCTTGACTAGGACCGAGACGTGCAAGACTCCAGGATGGTGGGGATGTCTCGACGAGAGCACCACCTCGGGACCGTCCACAACATCGACTACGATCATCACGTCCACAACTTGCGATACGGTAAGCCATCTCCCTTCTTGTCCTCTGAATCTCCACTAACAAATGCCAGCCTGGATGGTTCGGTTGCAACGACAAAACCACGCATACCGTCATCACGACATCTACGAGCATTTTCCCAGTGCCTACTACTACGACCACTTCGAGCTCAACTTCTACCACCACCTCTACCAACACCACCACAACGTGTGAGACTCCGGGCTGGTTTGGTTGCAATGACCCTTCGACAACCACATCCACCACTTCATCCACCTCTACTTCAACGACGAGCTGTGCAACGCCGGGCTGGTTCGGTGGCTGCGATGATCCTCCTACGACCACCACAACGACTAACTCAGCCACACCCAAGCCATCCCTGAGTTCCGTCCCGACAAGCACTGTAGCATCAACCAGTCATAGCTGCACGTCCAAGAACTGGTTCGGACTCATCTGTGTGGATCCCTCTCCGACTACAACTGCGTCTGCCACTCCTAAGCCTCACCACAAGTGTGCTCACCGGAACTTGCTCGGACGTTGCAAGGAATGGGAGGACGATCAAATCAAGGATGAGATGTGATAAGAAGGAAATAACATTAGACGATGGACAACGAACTGCATTCGCTTAGACTGGCACCCGGATGGCGTTTGATTTGGGAGGAGTTTGGCTTGCTTATTTTTATGATACCGCACTTGAGGAGGAAATGGGGCGCAGATTGAGTACATATTTGATTCGATCTTCAATTGAGATCATCTTTACATATCCACACAAACTATCGTGTACCTGAACAAAGGACCTGAGCATGACATGTGAACCACAGGACTTTATGCCCTTGCTTACCCCCTTCTCTAGAAAATGGACGGTTTTGGGTGCAACAAACTCGCCATCCCCATCGCCTTGTTCCCGCGACCAAAAGATGCTCTAACTCTGCGCAACCAGCCACCACAACGTATATACAAAAATGACAATTGAAGTAAAAGATGTCTCACCTAAAAGCTTTGAATGCGGACGAATGCTTCAGCTCCTCCAACCATACACAGAAGAACGCTTTAACCAGCGGTCATGTAAAGCTCATCCTACCACGCTCAAGGACAAGCACACTTGCACAGGCAACCAAAGCACTCCTCCAGACACAAAAGTCCTGATGACAAGCCCACTTTGATGAAATTCAGGTATTTCTTTTTTCACATTGGCCACCTAACAGACAACACCCCTCTAAAAGTTCGCGCCAGTGTTCAACACAGGAAAAAAGCAGAAGTTGAGTTGCCTTTCCCGAGCGCGTTCGGGTAGGACGTCATAGAGCGTGAGACACCATCCGTAGGCGGGCAGCGTGAAAATCCCCAGCGGTCGTTCAAAAATTTCACATCGCCGCAACCCCGCCGTCCAGCAGAGCGAAGAAAGCCGGATCTTAAAGAGATATCTGATGAAGAGTCAAACGGCGACCCGATTCGATCTCAACTGTGAAGCGGATGCGCGTCACGCGGAGCAAACCTACGACGCCGCGGGATCGCTGGTCCGAATCGCGGAGAAAAAGAAAAAAAGGGGGGGAGGGCCAAGGCTGGGCTGCATTGAACAAGCTTTTTGCTCCCCTGGTTGTGCCACACAGAGAGAAAAAAAGCTTCGTGATCCCTTGAGATATAGCCGGATCCTTTCATATATGCGAGGTAAATCCGATTTCAGAAAAAGGTGAGCGAGCGTTCGAGGTAGAAGGCAAGGAGTTCACGCGTGGAAAGTTGAAGGCACGGCTTTGACAGGTGGACGCCCCGGGACGATCGCGTTTGATCGAATGCTTGAACTACCGTCCCACCGAAGGTGGGGTGCCGATTAACCCCCCTCGCGCAGGAGCAAAGTTGACGGAGAAGCTTTCTCGTTGGCTAGCCTTACCCCCGAAACCAAACTCGCTGGCCAATCTAACAGATCAATCCTTTTCCATCCACGATGACGACGACGATGACGATGACGATGCACACCTCATCCGGAGAAAGAACGAAAGAACGAAAGGCAGGAAAGTTGCTTGTCGCTCAATTGCGCCCCCCGCCTTCCTCTTTACATCAGTCGAACCCTGTAGATGAGATACGTACAACCCGTGTATCCAACCCGAAAGGAAGTGGAAAAGAAGGACGGAAAAGGCGTCCGTCCCTACACAAACATCCACACCAGCGAAAGTATGGTAGAATTTGAAAAGAAACCCCCTAGGATGCCGGGCGGACGGTGAACCTCTGTAATTCTTTTGCCAACACCCCGCGAGAAAAGTGGAGACGAAAGGCAAGCAGGGTACCAACCACGCAGCAGTAGAAAAAAAGACACACAGACACATGGTTCGCACAGTTACCAACTGACCGCTGACCACTAACAAGGTGTTGAAAAGGACGCCGTCAAGTACTGCAGATTCCCACCAAAAATGAGAAGGAAAATAATACTGTCCATGAAAGAGAGGTTTGAAGGAAGTCAAGGAGAACCAGTGACCGATGCTCGTACTTGATTCGTCGATCATGCCAGGTCGCGTTGCGTCCCATTCCACCACCCGGTACGCCTATGATGTTGTATTTCCAAAAGGGAATGAGAGGAGAGACAGAAAGAGAATGATGCTCTGAATGTTGGGATTGCATTTGTAAACCTCTCGGACATCCGTATCCATGTGTAGCTGAGTCTCAATGGGCATTGGTTTCATGGCGCTCTTGCTCGTCAACCTGGACATCTCCGTAGCTCTTCTGCTCCAGATCATCGCTGCCAAAATCCGGCATTGGCAGCATAGGTGCCTTAGCGTCCGGAGGAGGACTGGCTGGTGTGATGAAGACGGGAGGGGGCGCACTGCTTGAGCTCTCGCCTGAGTCTCCACGACTCCGGCTTGCGCTGTTACCTTCTGCATCCGCCGGAGATAGCGCAGGGACCGTTACATCCTTGACCTTGGCCGTCTCATGCGCTGAAGTCTCAGGCGAAGGGGTAGTGGGGCCGACATCCTCGATATGTTCACTCTTAGACTTTTCCCTTTCATCCTCGTTTCCAATCACGGCAGCCAAACTCCTAAAGTTGAACATGGGCTCAGTACCCGCACCGCCCCCTGGAGGTGTATCAGTCCCGAAATTCGCATCCACTGGCGACGCACCACCAAGGCTCAAGCCGCTGGTGTTGGGTGAGGGTTCAAACGAGGACCCAGAATTTACCCCTGGACTGTTTTGACGCAGGGAATCGGGCTCGGATTCGGCCAAAGATGATGCAGACGAGGATGCGTTGGAGAGCTGTCGTAGTGCCATGCGATGAGATGTCTGACCGGTGGGGTCGAAGGGAGAGGCGGGACCAACCGAGTCTGAAGGTTTCTGAATGCGTGCTCTGCTTTCCTCAAGATGCTTCTGTGGATCTGCGCGTGCGGATGACGTTGCTCCAGAGTTGAGGGTAGATGTTGGCTCGCTCATGGGGTTGAAGCCAGCCCCTGAACGGTCGATTGCCTTTCCTTTTGATTCGCTCTGTCCAGAAGGACCGGCCTGGGAGTTGTCGTCTTCTGGGATGTCAATGGGAAAGAAACCAGTTTTACGACCCTGCTTTTGAGCCTTCTTCTCCTCCTTGGCCTTCTTCTTCTCGTCCTTTTTGGCCTGCTTTGCAGCATCCTTCTCCTCCTTCCTCTTTCTCTCCTCTTCCGCCGCGAGACTCAGCCTAATCGCTTCCATCATCATTAGCTCCTCGAGATCTTCCATACGACTTCTCCGCGAGCTGTGACGGCCGGCAACAAGATCTTGGCCTTCGTTTGCACCTGCACGCTCCCTACTTGAAGAACCACCGCCTAAAAGTTGAGTCAGAGGGTCGCTTGAGCCATTCCGCGGTGTTCCTGTGCCGCTGCTGTTTTGACTGTCGCTGTTCAAGAACGTTCTTCTCCTCCTACCTAGACCGAACCCTCTGCTGTCGGACGAATTGTTGCCAATTACATATGCGGCGTTGTGGAGAGCAGTTGCAGCGGCAGATCTCCGCAGTGCATGTGCTCGTGCGTCGGCGAGTTTCTTCGCCCAATCCGGACGCACCATATCCGTGGTGATGACCTGCGGTGAGTTTGCAGAGAGAGACTTGCCTCTCCTCCTCCCGCCTCCGCTCTCGATAGAGGTTGGGGAGGCGAGAGACGAAGAGGACGACATTGCAGAGGGGTGGATGCTCTGCCCCTGATACACGAGGCCTTTCCTGAACGGAGGCGGCTCATACGTAACTCCAAACTCAGGTTGCACGCAGAAGGGGCATGCGGAGGGCTCGGAAACCAACTGGCAATCATCTTGGGGGTCGGCCGAGGGGCTCGGGGCGTTCGGGTCGTTCGAATCGTGATGCTCGGGCGGATGGGGGTCGGGCCGTTTAATCTGTACGAAGCATTCAGAGCAGATGGGCTGATCGCAACACCTTGTCCTGTTCAGATAAGGAGGGTAGTAGAGAAAGCAAATCGGGCATTCGGAGGCGTCTTTGTAAAGGAAAGCTTCGAGTCGCTGGCCGTTCACGTAGGGGTCCTTTGGCAGCATGACCTCTTGGGGCGTCATATCAGTTTGAGAATTATTCTTCGAGGATGTTGTCAAGGCGGCGAGAGTCTTCGCACGGCCGCGGAAAAAGGGAGATGATGAGGATGTGTTACCAAGGGGCGAGGGAGCCGAGGGCAGCGAGAAAGCTCCCTGGCCGGGGGAGAGGCGGCCAGAGGCGTCGGAAGTGGCCGAGTGCGATCTCCCGGTGATGGGCACCATGAGGCCGTTGAGACTTTGTTCGGACGACTTGGGGTTCTTGGATTCCACGGTCCGGACAGGCTCCAGGTCGGGCGGGAGAGGCTCGTCTGGGGCTGGCAGCGGGCGGTCATTGGCGACGCATACCAGCTGTGCTTCGGTCCACGTATCCTCGTGGTCGTTCAGGCCCTTCCAAAACGGAGCCAGGCGGCGTTCAATCTGGGACAGTTAGCCTCACCATCGCGTTCCGGGCAGCAGGACGGCGTACCATCAGCTGGCGGACGATCTGCTTGCTGAAGTCCTCGGGACCTGTGTACGTGCCCAGGGTGACCAAGTATCCGCCGTCGACACCCTCCTCACGCATGCTCCGCTCGCGCTCCTGCTCCCTCAGAACGCGCTCCTTCTCCCGTTTTCGGGCCTCACGCTCGGCGCGAGTCTCGCGTCTGGTGAATTCGGGGGGATCTCTGTCGGAGCTGGTGTTTATGCCGAGGAAGGAGAGGTCGGGTCTGCTGCTGCGGCCGCCGCGAGACGAGTACATGCGGTCGCTCGACGGCTGCTGGGAGCTCTGGTGATGGGACTGCGACGTGCCATCGTGGGACCTCGAGTGGCCCAGCGACGTGCCGGGCCGCTGCTCTCTGCTGGAGTTGTTGCCCATCGGTCTGGCGAGGTCCTGGCGAGGTCCTGGCGGGCTGCGGCAGAGATTGGGGGTGCGAGTAAACACAGGCTGTGGCAGCTCCAGTTGGCTCGTGTCACCTGGACGGTCAATGCAAGACAGGCCTTATCCGCGGCGCATCCTGGTGCGGGATCCTTATCGCGGACGGCGGATGCGGTGTGGTGTGGTGGGTCGCGTGGCCAGGTCGCGACTTGCTGCGACAGAGCGGCAAGCGATTGCGCGGAGCGTGTGGGTGAGGGTGTGCGGACGAGGGTCGCTGCTGGCAGGCGGGAGGGCGGCCAGCGGGCAGCGGGCAGCGGGCAGCGGGCAGCGGGCAGCGGGCTGCTTAAGCGGATGCGGCTGCAGCTGGCGGTGCGTTGTCGCCCTGGCGCTGAGCGAGGCAAGGATGGGGCTCTGGGGCGCTGGGGCGCTGGGCGGCGGACAACTTCCGGGCGGTTGGGCTCCGCTGGGCGAGGAGTGAGGAGCGAGGAGCGCTGGCCTTGGAGGAGGCTGATGATGGTGGCGCGGGACGGCCGGCTGCATGTGCTCCTCATCTGCTCCCATCCATACCGCTGGACGCACGCGGGGGGGCCTGCTGCTGGCCAGCCGGCGCTGCAGAGGCATGACGCACGCGGCCAACCCACCACTGCAATCTCTCGCCGCCCGCCGCCCGCTGCTGCGCTGCACTGACTGCCACCGCTCCCGCGCGCCCTGCTCCGCGCTGCACTCTGCGCTCTGCGCTCTGCGCTCTGCGCTGGCCGTCCGCCGGAGCACGGGCGGATCTCCGCGCTGCTGACTCTCCCGCGCGCTCCCCATCCGCATTCCTCTGCAATTGCGTCAGCCCAGCCCTGTGCTGGCGCTCCATTGGCACGCCCGCTCCCGCTCGACATGAAACAATTCGACGTGCCTCACACTCTGCATGCAGGGCTGCGGGAAAAAGTTGTTGGGGGCTGTCGGCGTGCTCTTCACCGGTTTCTGCACGCCCACCGCCGGCCGTTCTTCCTTGATTTCGCGCGTCCTCTATGCTCGCCCACGCACTACATACATCTCGCGTGATATAATCGACGATCAGATACCGAACCACTGCACTGGACAGCCGTGCGGCCAATCCGCGCAGACGAAGCGCCTCCAAGCAACGCCATGTGAAAATCCATCCCCAGAGGTCACCGCAGCGGCAGCTCTTTGGCCTCCGCCCGCGGCTCCGGCTCCGGGCTGGCGGCCGGCGTGAGCCACGGAGCCTCCGCCTCGGCCTCCTTGCCCTTGAGCGTCTTCTGCTTCCCGTCTCCCTCCTCGGCCTGCTTCCTCTTCGCCCGCTGGTTGACGAAGCCGTCGTCCGGGCTGGCCCACGCGTAGTCGGCCCACTCGCCCAGGCACTCCTGCACGCCCTCGGCCAGAATCTGCACGGCGCGCTTGCGGTTCAGGCTCCACTCGTGGGCGCGCTTCCACCGCCCGGCACGGTCCGCGACGCTCTGCCCGTCCTCCAGCCCGTCGAGGATGCTGCGCCACACCATCATCGTCTTCTCCAGCTCGGCTGGCTGGCTGACGCCCATGACGCTGACGCCGAGCTTCTGGCCGCCGACCTCCTCGATGCTCTCGCGCTTCCACGGCACGCCGGACGCCGGGTCGCCGCGCGAGCCGACGGCCGCGCCCGCGGTGAGCCACGACTCCAGCGCGAAGCGGATGGCGATGACCTCGAGCTTCTCACCGTGCATGTCGCACAGCTCCGAGGCCTCGCGCACGGCCTGGCGCAGCTGCGAGCAGGCGGGGTGGAAGTCGCCCATGCTGCCGACGGGCACGCCCTCGCGGCGCAGCAGGCCCATGCCGAGCGGGCTGGCGTTGGGCACGACGTCGACGCCGGCGGCCAGCAGGCGGCGCACGCCGCGCGACGCCAGCGCCGTGTTCTGCAGCGTGAAGTTGGCGTAGCTCATGACGGCGTCGAGCGGCTCGCCCGTGTCGCGCAGCACGCGCTCCGCCAGCCGGCAAAGCGTGTCGACCGGGTAGCCCGAGATGCCGACGTACCGCAGCGTGCCCTGCTCGTCGCGCAGCCGCCGCAGCTCGCGCACCGCCGCCAGCACCTCGTCATCGCTGACGAACTCGACGTCGTGGCAGTACACTACGTCCAGGTACGGCGTCTGCAGCCGGCGCAGGCTGCGCGCCACCGACGCGCGCACCCACTCCGGGCTGTAGTCGAACTCGTCCGACGCGACGCGCCCGACCTTTGTGAGGAGGAAGTATTCGTCGCGCGGGAAGTTGGCGCGCACAAACGGCGTCGACAGCGCCTGGCCCAGCAGCGACTCGGACGGGCCGTAGTAGGGCGACGTGTCGAAGGCGCGGATGCCCTTCTCGAGCGCGGAGCGCACCAGGCCGGTGGTGTCGAGCGCGTAGGGGTCCTTGTTGTACTGGTGGTTGAAGGTGGCGGTCCCGAAGAGCAGCGGCGGCAGCACGGCGGAGAGGGGCGTCTTGGGCGCCATTAGGTGGATGCGGGCTCGTCGGGAGAGGTGGGCGCGGGGGCGAGGTGGTCGGCGAGATGGGCGCGTCGGGGGGAGCCAGGCCTCTTCTACGCGGGCTGACGCAGTCGGTGGGATTGTGATTTTTAAGCGGGCGGCGGGAGTCCGCGGTCAATGGTGTGCTGCGGAGGGCGGACGGCGGACGGCGGGCGGGCCTAATAAGCGTGTCGTATCTCCATGGCCGCAAGCTTCCCAGTCTCCAGCGGGCAGTGGCCGGGGACGGCCGCACTCGCGCACGGCGGAGGCCTCGCGGAGACAGGAAGGGACTCGCGCGGCGACCTGGCGGGGGCTTGGACGGGCCTGGCGGTGGGTTGCCGCCATGCTCCCCGGGCGACCTAGGTTTCGATAGGCATGCGCGATGCACTATTTGGTTGACGTGATCTGGGAGCTTGGCGGCGCGGTGGTGCCTGGGCTTATCATTGGCTTCCAGAAGCACAGAAGGCCGGCCCACGTGTGCCGCTCTCGGCCTCGGGGCCTCGCGGCGGCAAGCGTCCGACGCGCAGCTGCAGGGTCTGCCCGAACGGGCGCCCGCCCCTCTATCTCCAACGCGCCCGCCGAGTCACTGCGTCATCGATCTTATCTGATGCCTCGCCCGCCGCCCGTTTAAGCTTATGTGGCACGCATGCGGCCGGTGCTGCCCTCACCGCTGGCCCTACTGCGGCCCTGCGACGGCGTGTCTGCTCCAGCGCGCGCTCCGGGTTGGCGGCACGCTATCTGCTGCCGCCTCGCTCCGGTGAGACAGCTCGCACCAGATCCATGGCTCCCCTTCAGGTCTGGCCGCGCTCGCATCGCTGACGATCGTTCTTCCAGTTCGCCTGCCTCCGCCCGAAACAGTCATGCATACTTCACATACGTGCTGTCTCGCCCACTCGTCAACATGCTTCGTAATCATGACTCGGCGCTCTAATCTCCTTGTCGTCTCCGCAATCACCGCGAGAGACACCATCCCGTCGGACATTGTGTCTACATCATCCGCGCTCTGGCAGCAGGCTGCTGCCAAGTTTCACCAAGAACGTTTTGCATCAGCCATCGCCTATATCTCTCAGATTATTCCCATCTACAGGGATCTTCAGCTGTGCTTTGCTTCTGCAACTTTTCCTGTGACCCTCGCAAGCTCTTTCCTCTGTTCACTCCGCATTTCAGTGCTTCCTCCGTACCCCCACCACTCAGTAAACACGACCGGTTCCAGTATCAATAAAATGCTTTTCTTGTGGCCACTCTCGCGTACATCGCTGCAGACCCTTGCTCTCGCGGCGCCGAAACAAGGGTCTGCAGCCTTATCGTACCTTGCGGCAACCACGCTTGGCTGCGTTGAAACCAACCACTTACCGACATGGCTTGCCTTTTCTCCACTTTTTCTCCTGTTTCCCCGGATTTGCTTCTACAACGAAGGCAACGCGTAATACTGATGTTTTAGAGAGAGTCAGCCCAAGAGCCTCATGTTTGGAAGTATCTGGGCTTGTTTCAAGGCGCAGCGATGAGGTACTCCCGTTTATCTATAGAAATTTCACGCCAAGCTCCATTCTATAAAACGTTATAGCTGCTTGGATCTCCAATCCGCGAACACTGATCACATATCCTCATCAATGGCTGCGGATGCCCAATGTCAGCCCTTATTTATTTGACTTGCAGCAAACAAAGCACATGTACACCAGAGCAGCTGTTTACGGCAGTTTAGATTTGGGTTCTCCAGCTGGTTCTACAGGCAAATACACCGTAGCGAGTTCTGCTTTGGACCCTTCCATCACCTGCACGATATGTACACCACCCTTCTTTTTCTACGCCCTACTTTCCAAATGCCAGAAACCCACAGTCACGCTTACCGGCATTATATGCCAACCGGGGCCACTACTTTGACTGCGATTTCTGCGGTATTGCCATGCGAGGGGAATGACGTCACGCTGGACCTTGTCGTCACTACAGAAGAAGCGACTTCTCGCGCAACAGCGGTATGCGAAGGGACACCCAATGTGTACACGTCTTGGCGAAGTTTACACAACAGTCAGTCTAGAAGCAGCAGAACATGCCATCACCGCTGTAGAAGACGAGCTAGCTTTCACTGGGATTTTTTTTTTTTTGGAAGTCATATTTCTTCACTAGCTCCTGAGAACCTTAGCGTACATTGGAGGCAGACTATAACGTACTTAGATGCTGACCAGCTCTTCTCGTGCAAGACGATCTTGTGGTCGGGGCGTCAGTTTCTCTTGTATTGTTATAGAAGTGATACCTTGCTACAGCTGTATTGAGGATTTTGACTTTTTTTCATGTCTGCGTGATTCGCTGATAGGTGTTATAGTAATGCAGGGTATAGACTCTATTTCATCTTATTTCCACCGTCCATGTTTGACGGACGCTACGGAAGCAAATCCTCCCATCCGCAAATCGTGACCCCAAACAGACTTAAAGAGCAGACAATTTTCCAATACAGCTCATGCTATGGTTCTATCCAGAATCCCAGATGGCCTTCTACTATCCCCATAAACCATCGAAAAGCATCCCAACGTCTTCAACCCTATACTAGCTCCGGGTGGTAAGCGTTGTTTCTTCAAAACGACCTCCTTTCCCCGCTAAACACGCCACCATGATGAAGTACCACCGTAGACTGTGGTAAAGGCTACTAGAGCAATTTCAATGGTACGGACCTCCCGGTTTAACAAGACCCTACTCGGTCCAGTAGCTCGAATTCTCCTTCCTCTTCACAAATGCAACCACAGGCATAGTTACGGTAACAGGAAAGTGTATGCTCTAGCTACTGGCAAGCATTCATCTTACTTTCTACCTTTATACTTGCAGAAGCCACGCCATCTCTCTACGGTGCCATTTATTAGCCTTTAGTAAATCCCCGCTTCTTGAAATCTCTTCAACCCGTAAATTTTCCACCTCTACCACCGCACCCCCTTCAAATCGCCAACACTCAATCTCCTGAAATTCCACAATACAACAGCCCCCCAAGCCAGGAGGCTCTTCAACAAGCAGCAGCAAAGCGATGGTGGTGTAGTTGGTTATCACGTCAGTCTAACAGAGGAGCCTCGTGGCAGCCTCATGACAGCCTCATCAGGCACGAGTCCACGAGTCCCTGGTAGTCCACTGAAGGTCCTGGGTTCAAGTCCCGGCCGTCGTACAAGCGCATCTCTTTTGCTTTTGGCCGATGGGAGGGGGGGGGGGCTTCGGCGT
>RHKD01002246.1:83636-97210 GCA_009830905.1 Neofusicoccum cordaticola
CATATAATAATGGAACGCCGAAGCTGAGACGGAAAAGCCATTCATTCATCTAGGAGGGGGAGATTAGCAGATCTCAAGAACACTCTTTGTGGAAGAGGAGCGTCAGCATCAAGGATTTTGAAAAGAAGGATCTCGCCTTCAGATGGGTATGAAAACCCCAACCATCTAAAACCACGCTCGACCGGTCAAATCTCCCTCACAGCTTCGTCTCTGCCTTCCCCGCCTCCTCCTTTTCCTTCTCCTCCTCCTCCTCCTCCTCCTCCTTCTTCCTCAGCTCCCTCATCCTCATCTGACTCTTCAGCAGCGCATACACCGTCTGCAACCTCACCAACTCCACACCCCTCTCCCTCGCAATCCTGATGGGCAGCCCCAAAATCACCTCCACCTCCAGCGGACTCCCCCTCTCCCAATCCAGCAGCATGCTCGGCTTCCCGCCCTTATTCCTCCCCGTGCTGGCCAAGATCCTCTCGGGGCTGGCCAGCTCGGCCGGAAAAGGCTTCCCCAAGATCCTCGGCGCGGCGGCGAAGATCTCGTCCATGATGCCCTTCAGGTGGGCGCGCAGCTCTGGGTCAGCCACCATGTCGGCGTTGCCGCGGCCGCCGCACAGCACGGCCGACGGGTTCATGGCGGCGTTGATGCACAGCTTGTGCCAGCGCACCTGCTGCAGCGCCAGCTCCGAGTGCGGCTCGGCGTCGCGCAGGCCGCCGAGCTCGTTCAGCCAGCGCGCCAGGTCGCGGACGGCGGCGTCGCCCCGCTCGGCCAGGTCGCCGCCGCCGCCGCCCCCGCCCAGCCCGTCGGTGTAGGCGCCCAGCGAGATGCGGGTCCAGCGGTTCTGGCGCACGAGCCCGTGGCGCGGCTGCTCGGCGCTGATGACGGTGACGGCCGAGACGATGGCGTTGGCCGGGAAGCGCGCGCGGTGCGCGGCCTCGATGCCGACGCCGTTCTGGATCAGCGTGATGGCGGTGCGGCCCGCCGTCACCAGCGGCGCGATCGTCGCGCTGTCGTCCGTGATGTCCGGCAGCGCCTTGGTCGTCACCACCACGTGGTCCCAGCCGCCCGGCGGGGTGGCGGCCGCGGCCGCGGCGATGGACGGGTGGGCGGCGGCCGGGGTGAAGGTGTAGGTGCCGAAGTTGCGGGTCTCGAGGGTGACGCCGGAGCGGGCGATGGTGGGGTAGTTGGAGCGGCAGACGAGGGAGACGTGGATGTTGTGGGAGGGCTGGGGCGGAGGATGAGCGGGGGTGGTCGGATTGGGAGAAGGGATTGGCGGGGTTGAGGAGTGGCGGGATTGACGAGGTTGAGGAATGACAGAATTGACGAGGTTGAGGAGTGACGGAATTGACGAAGTCGAGAACTGGCGGGACTTACGTGGTGGAGTCGCGAGGCGTAGAAGCAGCCTACGGCACCGGCGCCAACGAACAGGATGTTGATGGGCCTGGGTGCACATGAGCGATAGCGCCGGGAGGGAAGGGAAGGCGAGGGACTTACTTGCCGTCTCCACTCTCACCGGCCGACATGATGGGAGATATAGAAGGATACTAAAGAGGAAATAGAGATAAATGATGTGCAGAACAGCACCAAGAGCGTGGCTGATAAGGCGAAGGAGAGAGCTGTGCAGACGCTGGCGTTGCTGCCGCAGCAAGACGCGTTCAATGCTGGAGGCAGGCGACCGACGGTGCAGTTAAGCCGGGCGCTCAAAGCCTATTGCTCCGGGTGGTTACGCTCGCTGTCGTCGTCTCCGAGATCTCGCGAAGGCTCGAAGTCGCGCCCGGCGCCGAGCTGCGGAGAGAGGCGACACCCTGGTCCGGCGCACGCAAGCGACGGCGCGACTCGGTCAGCGTGGGGCGGATCGAGCAATCGGCGGCAAAAGAACCGAGGTCGGATCGAGGCGCCCGTGTTGCCTGAATCTTTGCCTGATCCCCGCTCCGCTCCGCCTCGAGCCAAACAGGGAAACGATGCACGCCCTCCCCACGAGCCCGGCGAGGGACGCCTGAATTTGTTTTTTGGGGTCATCGACGATTCGTAAGTAGCTTTTATTTTTTTCTCTTCTCGTCTGCGGTGCACAACACAGATCTCAGTACATAATGGTATCCACAGTAGCGCCAAAAAGAATCCCATCTAGCCCGAATTTTTCGACACAAGAATGTCAACGTCCCCGCCTAGGGCCGGCAGCGAATTTACAACTTCTCCTTCTGGAGACCCTTCCAGCCCCACTGCTCGGCGATGAGCTCAGCCGCACGCTCACCGACACCCAGGACCGTAAGCATGGGGTTGATGGTGGGCATCTCGGGGAAGACACCAGCGTCGGCGATGCGGATGCCGTGGAGGCCGCGGACCTTGAGCTGCGGGTCGACAACCGCGTACGGGTCCCTGAGGACGTTGCCCATCTTGGTGGTGCCGGCCGGGTGGTACACCGTGTGAGCGACGCGGCGGCCGTACTCGCTGAGCTCCTCGTCGGTCTGCAGCTTGGGGCCGGGCGCGACCTCACGCTTGATCCACGACTTGAACGGCTCCTGCTCGGCGATCTGGCGCGCAGCCTTGAAGCCCGCAACGATCGTGGCCGCGTCGTAGCCCTCGGGGTCGGTGAAGTAGCGGAAGTCCAGCGCGGGCTTGACCGTGGGGTCGGCCGAAGTCAGGTAGATGCGGCCCTTGGAGCGCGGGCGGGGAATGTTGGGCGTCATGCAGAACGCGTCAATGGGGGTGTCGTAGCCCAGGCTGTCGATTGGTCAGTCCTGTCACACAGAGCGGTTCTTCACGGCCGCGACTTACCGAGAGGTGTTCATGCAGAAGGGGATCTGGTAGCAGTGCATCATGACGTCGGCAATGGCGCCGTCCTTGCCAGCGGCGTTGGGAGCCTCGCGGCGGAGGAAGATGCCGGCGTCAGAGTCCATGGTGGTCTGGTTGGCCGGGACGGGCTTGTTCAGCTCCCAGATGATGATGGTCTCGGGGTGGTCGAGCAGGTTCTCGCCGACACCGGGCAGGTCGCGGACGACGGGGATGCCCAGGTCCTGGAGCTGCTGCTTGGGGCCCAGGCCGGAGAGCAGCATGAGACGCGGGGTGTCGACGGCGCCGGCGCAGAGAATGGTCTCGGCCTTGGAGCGCAGCTCGCGCTTCTCGCCGCTCTGCAGGGTGATGTTGACGCCGGTGACCTTGTCGCCCTCGACGTTGACCTTGCTGACCCAGGCATTGGTCAGGATGGTCAGGTTGGGGCGGCGCTCCTCGTTGCGCAGGATGGGGTGGATGTAGGCCACCGAGGCGGAGCTGCGGCGGCCGTCGTCGGGGTTGTAGGAGACGGAGAAGAAGCCGACGCCCTGCTTGAGCGCGCCGGTGCTGCGGATCTCCTTGTTGAAGTCGTCAATGACGGGGATGTTCATGGCGGTGGAGCACGAGTTGACCCAGTCCTTGCACAGCTGGTTGCGGTGGCGCTCGTGGACGGGCTGCACGGTGTTGCGCAGGTTGTCGAGCACGCGGGTGAAGGTCTTGAAGTCCCAGCCCGAGCAGCCCTGCTCCAGCCACCTGTCGCAGTCGTACTGGAAGGGGCGGAACGAGATCAGGGTGTTGTGCGAGGAGCAGCCGCCGAGCACCTTGGCGCGCGAGTGGCGGATGTGCGAGTTGCCCATGGGCTGCTCGGTGGTGGGGTAGTCGTAGTCCAGCTCGCCGCCCAGCAGGTTGAGCCAGTCCTTGAGCAGCAGCACGCGGTCGTCCATGAAGTCCGACGGCCCGGCCTCGATTAGCAGCACCTTCTTGCTGGGCAGGTACTCGGACAGGCGGCTGGCAATGACGCAGCCAGCGGTGCCGCCGCCGACAATGACAAAGTCAAAGTCATTGGCGGTGTTGGCAGGCAGCTGCGTGGTCGTCATGGCGGCGGGTGGGTGCGGAGGACGGGACGGGACTGGGGGGTGAGGTGAACAGATGCGCGAGAGCGAATGGGCCGGGCCGGGCAGCTGGAGAGCAATTGAGGGCGAGGCGGGCTGGTGTCTGGAGGAGTCGAGGAGAGCGCGGGAGAGGCCGCTACTAAAGAAATTTTGGCTCGAGGCAGTGGTCGTCGGAGGGCGGAGCTAGGGTCGAGCTCGGCGGCCAGCTGGAGCCTCCCCACGGCCGGCGTGAGATCCCTGTATATAGGGCGCCGGGCTGGATGACACGGCTATCAGCCCACCGCGCGGCAGATCGAGCGTGTCGGTGAGTGTTCCGCGGCGCGGGACTTGCGGGATCGAGGCGGCCGGGCGGGCGCTGACGGCGCTGGCGGCGTTTGCGGCCAGGCGAAGGCCAGGCGGCGGCCAGCCCAGACAGCCCTAGGGCCCCGGCCGAGTGTTGCAGCAGACGCGCAGCACGGGCGTGACGTCGCCGCCGCCTGCGCCATGCCCCGCCCGGTAAAGTGTGCCTGGCGAATTGCCCGCTGCGGTTACGATATCCATGCCGTATCGTGGATGAAAAGTTTTGAACGGGCAGTGGGATCCCGCCGCCGCAGCTCAACCTCGCGCGCCGCCGAGATAAGCACAGCAGCCACCGCTCGCCGTCTGTCCTCCTGGCCGCCCTCACCTCCCAGCTGCCGCGCACTCCGCGTCCCACCCTCCTCCGCCCGCTTATCGCCCGCCGCGTCTCAGCGCCCGCTCGAGCTCCTGCCCCCCGACCCCTCGCACCCGTTCCTGCAGCCACCGCGCTCCCGCCGCTCGCACGCCGCTCCCCCGCGCCCATCTCGCGCCTCGCCCTCACCACCATGTCCGGCCTTCCGTACGCGACGCGCCAGCTGTTCTGGGACGGCAAGCCGCAGCCCGCCTCGTCGGGCCAGACTTTCCAGTCCATTGACCCCGCCACCAACCGCCCCATCGCCACCATCCAGTCCGCCGCCCATGGCGACATCGACACCGCCGTGGCTTCTGCGCAGAAGGCCTTTCCCGCCTGGGCCTCCACCCCGCCCATGCAGCGCGCCCGCATCCTGCTGAAGGCCGTGCAGCTGCTCCGCGACCGCAACGACGACATCGCCCGCCAGGAAACCCACGACACCGGCAAGGCCTACAGCGAGACCAGCACCGTCGACGTCGTGACCGGCGCCGATGTGCTCGAGTACTTCGCCAACATGGTGGCCGGCGGCGGCCTGAACGGCGAGACGGTGCGTCTGCGGGACGACGCCTGGGTCTACACCAGCAAGGAGCCCGTGGGCGTGTGTGCAGGCATTGGCGCTTGGAACTACCCCATCCAGATGTAGGCACTGCCCAATTGACTGGCGTGATGTGATTGCTGACCAGGGACTGCTGCAGCGCCCTCTGGAAATCGGCCCCCTGCCTCGCCGCCGGCAACACCATGGTCTACAAGCCCTCCGAGTTCACCCCGCTGCACGGCGAGACCCTCGCCAAGATCTACGCCGAGGCTGGCGTGCCCCCAGGCGTCTTCAACATCGTCCAGGGTGCCGGTGACGTCGGAGCATATCTCACCGCCCACCCGGGCATCTCCAAGGTCTCCTTCACCGGCCAGGTCAGCACTGGCTCGAAGGTCGCCTCGTCTGCTGCCAGCGGCATGAAGTACGTGACCATGGAGCTCGGCGGCAAGTCTCCGTGCATCATCCTCCCGGACTGCGACGTTGAGACGGCCGTCGACGGCGCCATGATGGCCAACTTCTTCAGCACCGGCCAGGTCTGCACCAACGGCACCCGTGTCTTCGTGCCCGAGTCCATGGTCCCCGCCTTCGAGAAGACCCTGCTCGAGAAGATCCAGTACGTCCGCGCCGGCGACCTGTTCGACCCGAACGTCAACTTCGGCCCGCTGGTCAGCGAGGTGCACTACAAGAAGGTCGTTTCCTACATCAAGCACGGCGTGGAGGTCGACAAGGCGAAGCTGCTCACCGGCGGCGCCGACGCGCCCCAGAGCCTCTCCGCGGAGCTGAAGGGCGGCTTCTGGGTCCAGCCCACCGTCTTCACCAACTGCACCGACGACATGAAGATCGTGAAGGAGGAGATCTTCGGCCCCGTCATGAGTATCCTGCCCTACAAGACCGTCGACGAGGTCGTGCGCCGTGCCAACGACACCCCCATGGGCCTTGCTGCCGGCGTCTTCACCAAGGACCTGAACACGGCCCACAAGGTCATCCAGCAGCTCCAGGCCGGCATCACCTGGATCAACACCTGGGGAGAGAGCCCGGCCGAGATGAGCGTTGGGGGCTGGAAGAGCAGCGGTGTTGGCGTCGAGAACGGCCGCAAGGGTCTCGAGGCTTGGGTGAAGAACAAGAGCACTCTTGTCGACATGAGCGGCCAGGTTCCCACCGTTTTCTGTAAGTTGTAGCGGAAACGACACAAAAGTCGGGATATCAAGCATTGGATCGGCGTTCGCGGAAAATTACTGGGAATTACAGTATGTATTGGCTGATGTACAGAACAGCCGCAGCGACATGAGAGAATGAGCAAGGAGGAAATGATCTACGCCGATGGTGTGAGCGGGTGGTAGTTTCTGTCCCGCAGTATCCAGTCCTCCACACTACGGAGCCGGCCGCTCCATCCTATCTGAAGAGTTAGCGTCTCCTTTGTGAATGAGCGCTTTCTGCGACTCTGACTCGGTGCGTGGTCAAAGCTCTCCAATGACGACTGTGCCGCTTTCTGGTGGCAATGTTAAGCGCAACGTCAGCACAGCCTCTTCTTGTTGCATGCGTGCTTACGAGGTTGCGTGCCTGCGATCTAATCTTTTCTCTGGAGGCGTCTCCACTGGGCCCACTCGACATGGGGAAAAGTCGTGGCCCATCAGATGATATTTCTTTTTTGCACTCACTACACCACCCGATCCCTCGATCACAATCCCTGTGCCTTGTTGCCCTATCGATTTGCACCGCAGCCCAGGCATTTGCCCTCTCACATCCACAACGGAGGACTTGGTGCAGGATTGTTCAGCTTCTTCAACAAATTCACTCTGCGCCAATTGGATATCTGCCAGAGCCTCAACTTCAACTGCACGTACACTTGCCACCCGTCAGGCATCGCCAGAGAATAGAAATGCTTTCCCGCTGATGTAAAAAATAACCGTCACACCACCGCAATCGCACTCGATATCGAGCACCAATCCGCAACGCTCTCCACCGTCATTATCGTCGGGGCTGCCGCCTCGTCAAATGATTGATTGATTGATTGCGCTGCATTTTTTTTTTTGGAGCCCTTCCCCCATGCCCATCCCGGTCCGCGGACCGAGAGGGAGAGCGATGCAGGGACTCGAAGTTTCGGGGTCGACTCGGCAGGATCCGGGGCTGCTATCAGTTTACGGAGAGC
This sequence comes from Neofusicoccum cordaticola, assembly GCA_009830905.1. Classification (NCBI taxonomy): domain Eukaryota; kingdom Fungi; phylum Ascomycota; class Dothideomycetes; order Botryosphaeriales; family Botryosphaeriaceae; genus Neofusicoccum; species Neofusicoccum cordaticola. Next base: position 90,881 of record RHKD01002246.1, read on the forward strand.
GAGGGAGTGGTCTGTGTCGCGTGCATTGCATTGGTGCGGGGACCCACATATATTTTCTGAGGCTTGGCTGCCTTTTCGGGCAAGCGGTGGGGCTGGGGCATGGGAGGGTTGGTCTCTTTTTCTTTTCCGTCGAAGTGGACGACGTTGCGCGGTTACGAGAGGCTTCGTCGTCGTGGTATCGCGATAAAGTGGGCAGGGGCGGAGGGAAAGCCGCGGTGTGTGGCGTGAGCTTTTTTTTTTCTTTTCTTTTGGCGTTTCTGTTGCTCCGTCACTCCCTTTTTCCCTTCTTCACCACCACCACCACCACCACCACCACCACGACGATTGTTCTTCCCCACTAACTCCATAGATGGTAACATCGCCAGCCAAGACAAGTGATCTGGTAAGCTTCACTGCCTCCAGTAAATCCACGGTTTGTCTGTCAAATCTGAACAGCAGCTGGGAAATACGATTCAACTGAGACTGGGAGCATTATTTGATGCAAATTCGAAAAAATGCGCGTGGTCTCCATCTCAAATCTCTTTCTTCTCTTTACTCCTCTTCCTCTCCATTCCTCTCTTTCTCTCTTCTTCTCTTTCTCTCTTCTTCTCTTTCTCTCTTCTTCTCTTTCTCTCTTCTTCTCTTTCTCTCTTCTTCTCTTTCTCTCTTCTTCTTCTCTTCCTCTCTCTTTCGTTGGTTTTCATTCTTCGTACACGTATGATTATGTCGAGTTACCCGATGTCGGGCCAATGGCCGCCAGTTCTACCACCGAGGTTTCTCCGCTACTACTATTGCTTACCGTCGCTTGGTCGATGAGCGAGCACTTTCTCGCCTGTACGGCAGCTCTGCTAATCACTTCTTTTCGCGTACGAGACGTCAGTTTCGTTCAGCAAAATTTGAGCCTTGAGACTGGTACAGCGGTGCGCTAAAAAGAAAAAAAAAAAGAACAAATAGGGGGGGGAAGAAACCGGATGTCCCAACTCAAACCAAGCTCGTTGACGTTGAGGTGGGGGCGAGAGCGGACTGAAGCATTGATTCACAGTGCTTCGGTACACAGATCAAGGCACCCTCAGCATCCGAAAGCCAAATTGACGATCCCTCGCGTCGCTTGGCCGGCGAGGCGCTTTCCGCGGCCAACGAACCTCGACGGAAAGTAAGCGTCCATCCGGACGGGGTGTGGCATTTTCATTCGAGGCACGCTTCGAGCGCTTCAAATCCGCATGTAGGCCCCTTACTCGGTTTCCACGCGCCCTGTAGATCGGATCGCCGCTCTTGATATGTCTTGCCGTTTCTTTTGCGCTCCGTGCCGCCCGAGGCACGACCGGCTTGATTATTCATCTGGGCGCCCTCCCCCCTCTTCAAAGCTTCTGCAGAACTTCTCGTATTGGGGTGGCGTATCTCCAGCCCTTCACTCGCTGCTGTTCTCCGTTTGGGGGAAGGTGTGAAGCGAAACTTAAAGACAGGTCTGGTGTCGGCAGTATCGGTCGGGGGATATACAGCATTTGATACCTCGTTGGGACTGGACGAACGAGGGCGGTGAGATGGTTGTGATAGTATCTTCGAGTTGGGCACTGAGCCGCGGACTGCCGTTCAGCGGAGCGCCGGAGCCTCCTCCCCGATAATTTCGACCGTGCACATGGTGGAGTTGCTGTCGGCATCTCCGCAGGGAAGCGAGTAAAAGCTGCCAACGCTTTTTTTTTTGCCTTCAAAGCCCGGTTCTAGGAGACTTCACACTCCGCATGCCAGTACCCTGTAGACAAAGTCAGTGTCTTAAAAAATTCGGAATCTATGGTTTGCTGGTGCCGTAAGTGAAACTTGTTCCTCCGAGGGCCAAACTTTCTCGACAACCGCGAAGGTTTGCGGTGGGTCTTTGCCGGAATGCTGTGGCTCATGTACAGGAATGGATGACGGTAGTTCTGTGGTTCTTACAGCACATTCTGTTGGCTTTTCCCCGAGGTGTTATCTCCCTAGCATCTATTATATGATACGTCCAAGAGGTATGAGAATCGGTGAGTAGGTCGCATAGAAGACGGTTTGAGATGAGGATATAGAGGCAGATTAGATAGAACAGACCGATTATTTCTTCTCACCCATCAAGGAAGTGGATATATAAAGCTTCCAGGCCGTTCGGAGATATCGGACATGATCCGTCGAACCGTCTGTTTACTCCGCTCCAAGTAAATCGTCCAGTCCATATCGGTGGACTCCAAGTCTCGAGTTAAGTAAAGATTCGAAGGTTGAGGGAGCATTATTCGTCTCTCGTTGGGTGGGTTGGCACAACAGCGATACCGAAAGGGTATACTAAGTATCCGGTGGTAGCCGGCACTATGCGTGCCCCAAGACTCAAGGTCGTCTTATCCTTTTCACATACTAGGGAGTGAGGTGCCCAGTTGTCTCATGTACATGGCTGAGCGTGGCTCGCTATGGGTTGCGGACGGGGGCAGGTCAAGCAATCCTGTAGATGAATGCCTAAATGGACCAATAGTGAAGAGCTTGATGCTATTGGACCATCAAGCGAAGAACAGGCCGGTGCAAAGCAACAAACCTAGAGCCATCCGGGCAAAACTGTGCATGGCTTATGAAACTCTCTTCTTTTCGCCGCTTTCGGAGTCAAACGCGTGATGCTTTCCGCCGTCCATCTTTTGCTTTGAGACCACGATCGTGTAGAGACTTGGAGTCGCCAAGATATCACGAGGCAAACGTGTTGTGGAATGGCACAAGGAATTGGCCATTTTGCGGCCATGGCGGGCGGAAGTTCGTAGTGGTCGAGAATACGTCGTCAACTTTGGGCGCACGACAAATTCGCAGGAGTGTGGGATAAAATTAACAGCCCTCGGGTGAAACGGGCAGCGATGTGAATATATGTCATGGTGGTTCGGTGTACATGACATCGGACAGGCGTGTTGCTCGAAGTGATGCGGTGGTTGCTGGTCGGCGAGATGAGCGGCGGTATTTGAGAGGTGGACTTCTAGGACATGTCAGTTCAGGAGGCTTTGTCTCTCACTAGTGTCCATGAGCTGCACAAGGAGGCAACGCAGACAGGTATAGGCTGAAAGTCTTGCAGCTCGCAACGATGGCCGATGTTGAGTGTGCGTCTAGTGGACATTTCCGTCCTCCTAGCCTGCGTGATGGTGCCGGTGTGCTGCGAATCCGCGAGTACCGCGGTGATCGTGCCGCTGCAAGAGTCTGGTGATGAATCGCCCTAGGATCTGGGTAGAGTGGCCATGATGGCTGGTTGGCAGCGAGATAGATGATGAGTGCCACCATACTGTAGTGAGCTGCTGGGATTGGCTGGCCAGCCACTGGCGAAGTGACAGCGTCGCTGTCTTCCACCGACTTTTATCAGTGACTTCACTTGCTGAGGTCTGAGTGTTGGTTCGGGCCGCAACCGAGGGGAACAGTGAGCGGAGTGACAGCACAGCGGCGGAGCGGAAGCCGTGGGGGCCCTCTGCGGACTGCCGCGTGAGGCAGCGCGGCTCCAGGCGTGTTGGGGTGGTCGAGGCAGCTTATAGCAGCCAAGGCGGGAGCGCAGCTGGGCCCACGGCGCACACGGCAGGGGCAGGCCGAACGCAGGGCGGCACCGCAGCCGCTGGGCTCGATCGGAAAGGCGCAGCAGCCGGGCCGCGCACGTCTGCATAAGCAGCAGTCCCGGATGGGCCAGGAAGCGCACATGCTGGCGGGAGGGAGCGCCACCCGCGCGGCCGCACAGCTGGGCGCGGCGCTCGCTGCTGGGCCGGGGGTTTCAGCAGGCCCGCGGGGCCTCCAGAGCTAAATTTGATTCCAGCGTGCAGCGCCCGGCGGAGGGGCCCAAGGCGCCGTCGAGGCACGGGCGCCGCCCTAGAAACACTCCAGCACCGCGCGCGCCAGCTTAAATACACTCCCTGCTCCACGCGGCCAAGCGCCTCGTTCCTCGCACTCGTATCCACCGCCCCCAACCCGAACCGCGAACCTCACCTGCAACAGCCTGCCCGCCCGCATCGCGCCCTGCGAGTCGCCGCAACTTAACCAGAAGGCAACCCGATCCAGCCCTGCGAGCGCCGCTGCTCGCTGCCCCCGTCCCGTCGCTGCCGCCTGCGGGTGGAGTCGCCGTCGCCATGATTCCCACCGGCTCGCGCAAGCCCCATAGGAAGTCCCGCAACGGCTGCGGCCACTGCAAGCGCCGCAAGATCAAGGTGAGTGAGTACGCGGCCAGCCGATGCGCCAGATGCTGTCGCTCCACGCCGCTCCCCGCAGCCCGCGCGCTGTCTGTCTGCGCGTCGCCGCCCCCAGCGCTTTGTCCACTCCCCCGTCCCTCCCGGCCCGCCCTGCACATCGCCATCTGCCTGTCTTGCTGCTGCTCCTCCGCAGTCCCCAGGCCCGCGCCCCTGAGCGCGGCAGGACCGCCGCCGTCACGTGACGCCCTACTGACTGCCCGCCAGTGCGACGAGACGAAGCCCCACTGCCGGAACTGCATCAAGCACTCGATAACATGCGACTTCCCGGAGATCATGGCCCGCAAGGCCGCGTCGGCCTCGCAGAGCCCGCAGGGCTACGCCGGCTCTGTGTCCATGCCCAGCTCGACCAGCAATCCGCACGCCCCCAGCGTGACCACGCCGGGCTCGGTGTCGATGCACACCGCCAGCCCGCACATGAACGGCGATTGCATTCCGCTACTGGACGACGAGACCCACCTGTCTCTCAATATGGTAGACCTAGAGTTGCTGCACAACTTTGTGACGTCGACGTGCTTCACCATCTCGCAGAACCAGGAGCTGCGCACCCTGTGGCGCGTCGAGGTGCCGCGCCTGGCCTTCCAGCACGACTTCGTCATGCGTGCCATCCTGGCCGTGTCCGCCGTGCACATGGCCCACTGGAAGCCCGACAAGGCCGACTTCTACATCGCCCGCGCCATTGCCCAGCACAAGATCGGCCTGCGCGGCCCCACGAACATCCTGCCGCATGTCACCCAGGACAACTGCTCCGCCCTGTACATCTTCAGCGCACTGACCGCCATCCTGAGTCTGGCCATGCCGAGAAAGCCCGACGACATTCTGTTCGTTGGCAGTGAGGGCGTGGCCGAGTGGCTGTTCCTGCTGCGCGGCATCAGCAGCATCATCGACAGCTCGCGCGACTGGATCGTGAACGGCAGCATCGGAGCCATGGTCCACCGCATCAACATCCCAGGCCTCGACCCCGCTCTCCAGCAGCCGGGCAGCGTCGACAGCAATGGCGGCAGCGTGCAGCACGTCCGCCCGCCCGAGGACGACCACCTGCAGGAGCTGCGCCGCTTCATTGAGCGGGACGTCGCCGACCCGGATCTGTACAGGGTATATGGAGATGCCATGGACGAGCTGGCCAAGTCCTATACCCATGTGTTCAATCTCGGTCCCAACGACTGCAACCTCCGTAGCATCTTCTCTTGGGCCTGCCAGATCTCCAACGACTACCTTCAGCTGCTGTCCCAACACACGCCACACTCGCTCCTCATTTTCGCCCACTACAGCATCCTGCTACACCGGCTCGACAGCTTCTGGTGGGTCAAGGGATGGGGAACGCACCTAATAACCCGGATATATCACCTCATCGAGCCGGTTTACAGACAGTGGGTGCGATGGCCCATTGAAGAGATTGGATGGGTGCCGAGATGACGGCGCTCGGATGAAGAGGAATCATGATGCATTCGTTTTTCGGACAGGAGTGGTTGCGAGCATTTTCGAGCGTAGATTACCATGGGCTTTTCTTTTTTCGTTCTTCACGGGACACAGACTTTTATGAACCTCTCGGATGTTGCTGGCGTTCTCCTTCCACATTCTTCCCTTTGTATCAAACTGTACAAACAAACTTCCACCTGTACACAGAACACGATAAGATATGGATTGACCGTCGTTTCTGCGCTATGTCCGATCTTGATTCCAAAGATCAAGCATGCAAAGAAACTTCGCGGCTACGTGCACGATGTTGGCCAATGAAGCCTCGATACAGCCACAAGGCAAAAAGCTTGAATCCTGCTAGCAAGCGGTAGACGGCCTACTTTGACTAGCCTTGTCTCTTCTCCGTTGTTCCTGTTGGACGTTGTTTCCTCCAAGCTTGTCCACGCAAGCTTTCTCAGCACCTTGACTTCCCAGACGCACAGAGGCCAAGAAGAGCTTCGAGTCTTGTCTGCACAAAACCGTGCAGGCCAGCAACGTCGGTTCCTGAACTCCGAGACCCTAGTCCACCACACACTTACTTCAAGCCATACCGCCTCCGTCGATCAAACCCGCCCTACCGGCCCACCGCCCATCCGTGCTTCCCGAACACCCCTCCTGTGGCACCACCACCGCCTCGCCTCCGGCACCCCGTAGGGCTGGCACGCAGCTATATTTACCCCCC
>RHKD01000398.1:1829-18520 GCA_009830905.1 Neofusicoccum cordaticola
CTCCAACAACTCCCTTCACTCAACCAATATGAAGATCGCTGTGCACCCTCATCTCCGTCACCTCCAACAAGCTCTCGAAAGCCTCCAGCCTCGACTCCTTCGGCGACCCTACCATATACTGTATGCAATGGTCGTTGAATATCCGCGCGGTCCAGAGCGGCTCTCCTACATCCACCCGTAAAGAGCAGATGACCTGGAAGTTCGGGCTGCTGCTTGGGAAGAGGAACCTGGCACAGGCTTGTACGCGAATGAATCAGTCGCTGCGTGGTAGAGAGAAAGTGGTGGAGCGAGCTTACCCACAATCATCCCGCGGAGGGCAGAACAATCACGCCAGTCGGCGGTCCTTGTGGCAGGACGAGAGGGATTGCCGGAGGCTTGCATTGCTGCGGTGGTTTTGGGATAGTGGGCAGGCTCGTAGCGACGCTGCTGAGGATGGAGAGAGGCGAATAGATGTCGTAGCGTAGAAGGTAGGTTCAGGAGGGATCAGCTGGGGCGCGGGCGGCTTTATGGTCGGCTGTGATAGGTGTATGCGGAACTGCGAGTTTGGAATGTGTCAAATCTTCGTGCGCTACAGCAGCAAGCATCTTCCAGAACCTTGTGTAGTTTGTCTCCAAAAATGCGGTAGAAGCAATTAGCGGGAAACTGATCCTTTCCAATCCAAGCTCGCCGATTCTCAACAGTGTCGGACACTAGAATATCTGGCCGCTTCCTTCACACAGTGCTTTATCTTGTCAGTTGCTTCGGCAAACCAGATTGCAGCACAAAGTTTTGGGCACTACATCTTTGCTGATGAGCCTGGTTTAGATTGTCAAGTAGTGAGCCTGTGTGGTTTGTAGTCTTTACAGATGAGTCATGGTGTCGTCATTGACGGCGCGAATGCTGCTTTCCAACGTGATTTTCCCCTCAATCGGCTTTCAACTCTCTCTCGCTCCCTCTCTTAGACTTGCCGCGGTGTCAGCGATGCAGGTGTCTTCATTAGTGAAGTGAAACGACCGTTGTTGAGATTACCCATCGACTTCGATCGCAAAAGAAGGAGCCGGATTCGAGCCGTCAAGCCCCCGCAGCAGTGTTGCGAAAGTGCTGATCTGAACGGAAATCTTGTGTCGTTCCGACATGGAGGCCGCTATTGATGGGTCTGTCGGTTGACGTGGGACGTGGGAGAGTGCGCTTTTGATGTCGGCTTCCTGGGAGCATGGGACGAAGATGTTGGCGAATTCATCTCAGATGGAGTGTGCGCGGTCTTGTCGCGACGCCAGACTCGAGAGAGGCAGTGCTCTGGCCCCTCATCGCATGTTCTCTTGTCGGACTTCGTCGACGCCGTTCACCACGGGTCGCCATTCGTCCAGCGTATGGAGAGCCAAAGAACCGTCGGCTGTTGTCTCCGCAGCAGCCATGACGTTGTGCTGGAAAATCGGGATGGCCGCCCCAGATCCAACCGCCACGGCCAGCCAGGGCTTCGTGACTTCAGCGCCGCGGTACATTACACGTAGAATTGACTCCGCCCAATCACGAGCAAGCACGGCATCTGCAGCTCATGCGTTGCATCTCCGCAGCCAGTACTCCAGGCCATTGTTACTGAGGCGCTGCAGTCGTATGGTGTCTCTTCTTGGCTCACTAAAAGGCAAGGAATCAGCCTCCTGGGAACCGCTGTGCTTTCTCTCTGATTCCAGCAGACACTCAGACGGCGATCGGCCATCCAGGCAGCCGGGCACCTCCCAAACCTAGGAATTGCCCACTCACACATGCCCGGCTGGGTCCTGGGTCTGCCACAAATGCCCGAATCAGGCTTCTTTGTCAGCAAGCGAGACGAAACCTCGCTTACCTGCTCCTTTGGCAGCTGGCGATGTCACCACTTCGCCTATCTGCCCCTTTCCGTCCTAGCCAAAGTCTCCTCCTCCATCTATATAAACCTCTTCGCCCTCAGCCCTAGCTCCTCTTTTCTTCTTCAGCTCTCTTTGCCGATTGGCTTAGATTAAGTGTAGTAACTGTTCTGCTATTGGGTGACTCCAATGGCGCGCTCTACGGAGTCGCATTGGTCTCACAAGTTTTTGGAAATAGTCCGGTGCTCCCTGAGCCTCGCTCATAGTGCTGGCACAGTGTCGCCAGTATTGCACTGCCTCTGGCTGACGCGACCACTTCACTTCTCTTTTTCGTTGAGCGACTCAGCAAGACTGTGTCCTTGAGGAAGAAGTCTTCTCTCCTATATTTGCCTGTGCTCTTTCCTTCTGATCGACACGCTCCAATGTCTGCGCTGCCTGTGGTAATAGCAGCTCGTTTGGTGTTGCCGAGATGTCGGTTGGCCTATCGTGATGCTGGCTTGTGGTGTCGTGTAACCGTGTTCGCAACGACCCAACGCGCCCCGCTCGCCGACTACAGCATATCGCCCCGCTGCGAATCATCCACTGATGCCTTGGCTAACATGATGTCTGGATTTCTCACCACGCTGTCATGATAGAGTCGATCTTGGTGGTGGGTTTGATTACTCTGGGCGGTGTCCAGTGTGCCTCGTGGCGCACTGGCTGCCCCCCGCTCCGCCCGTCAGGTCACAGCCTTGCGCCACGATGCCGCCAACCGCGTACCAGATCTTCTTGAGGGCATTGCGAGGGTGAGGTCGTGGTGTTCAAGCCATGCTCGCTCAATCATATCCACGCAAAGGCTCCTTTCTGCCCTGCGACGGCCGAGTCTCAGTCAGTGAATCGTTTCATACCTGATCAGGCACCACCACCACAGGGCTTCACAAGTACATTTCAGTCGCATTCTGTTACATCAGTGTCTGTGGCACGGGTGCGCCCTAAGCGAGGGTCTTCGAGCAGTTCTTAAGGCGACGCCCGCAATTTTCCAGTCACAACCAGCGAACCCCCAACCCAACCCCGCGCCAACACCATGAACACAAACGGCATCCAGCCCGAAGACGTCCACCGCGCCCGCGCCGCCGAGCACGCGGAGAGGGCCCTCGAAAGGGAGCAGAGGGCGATCAGGGAGCGTATCCCCAGTAAGTAGCATCGCAATCAACCTCGAACCTCCCAACAGCCGCATTCTACAACAACCACGACGGCCCCTGGCGTCAGGTTGGAGAGCTGCGGGCCTGGAGCCACACCCGCGCCGGCGCCAGCGACGTCTGGGTCTGGCGCCTCGAACACCACGTCCACCGCCAGCCCGCCCGCGTCCTCGCCCGGTCGGATGTCCACATGGCGTCCTCGCAGTCCCGCGACGATCGCAACACCGCTTGCGCCGCCGCCCTCCGGGACCTCTACGAGCGAGTCTGGTGGTCCCGCTCGGCGTCGGATCCGAGCCTGATCAGCCGGTAGGAGACTTTCTGGAACAGAATGTCGTTTGCGGTGGCTGACTTTGAACAGCATGGCTACCCCCGAGCAGATGGAGAGCGCGGATGTCTAGCTCCCTTGGCTGACGGAGTTCCTTTGGTGGTGGTCAAGCTGCGCTCTGCTCGCTCTCGCCGACACCGAAGATTGGTCCGTCCTCGTCCGGCTCCCCTTCCTGCATGACAACAACAGCAGCAGCAGCATCAATCATTGCCGCGTGGGCGGCTTTTAGAATACCGTCATAATACACCATAATGCTCTCCATAACTCAACTACCTGATGTGTCAGAGTGGACATGCTAATGCCCTCCCATCTCACTCGCAGGAGGTCAGAAAGGCACCATCAGCTCGACAGCAACGATGCCTGTGCCAGACATGCTACAGACTGCAAAACGCCAGTTGATCTGCCCGCTAGATGCTCTCTAACCTCTCCTCAACCGCCTCGTCAGATTGCTTGCCATCTAAAGCTTCGTGTGGCCGATTGACTGGCTCGCCACTTAAGTGGCTACCTTGGCCACTGGGTCAATTGCAGAGTAATTGAAATGTCTTTCCCCGCAGTCCTCTTACAACTCACAGCTTAGCTTCAGTAAGTGTCAGAGGCGTTTCTGACAAGAACTTATGAGACCAATCTATCATTAACTGTTTACGCAGTGTGCCCTATCATTTGTTCGACCTCTACCGCAGCGAAGTGAAATAGTAATCTACACAGAGTCAAATATTTCATCTGGACGCAAGCCTGAGCTCAGCTGGGCGGCTTGGTCGCACACCGTATCACCACCGCCGCCACTAAGGGAGCTGGGGTGACAATGGTGAGCTTGGATTTGTGGATAGAGGGAAAGTTCCTCTGTGCCAAGTAGGCCGTCGGGGACCATCGCCGCAATGTCCGAGCCTCGGGGACATACTGGAAATATGCGGTGGCGCGTGCTCGTTAGGAAGACTAGGCGTGTTCTGACCAACGAGAACGGCACGCTCACCATCGGCGGTAAAGATGAGGGTAGATTCTGAGAATTGGAAGTATCACAGGAGCTGGAGCATTCGTCTGGATGGGAAAGGACTTCATAGCATTTGCTCAAGCTGTCCGGACAACTGCTGAGCCTCAAAGACAAGATTGAATCATTCTCAATAAGCTCCATCGTAAGGTGCTATGGTAGACTTCTCTATGCTGTCTATCTCTTGTAGCACCATGTTCTGTGCGCCAAGCAGTTAAGGTGGTACAACGAAGAAAGGGGCATGATGCTTAATTCAACGTCATTCTTTGCATCATAGCCGCTGCTATGCAACTCAAAATCAATCTTTGTAATGTCAAGGTCTGGTGCAAAACTGTACTGTCTTTGTATTACGGAGATGAAAAGCTGGTAGTCACTTGACCGTCCACCTTTTCATTCCCCGAAGCCATTTTGGCGTTTACAAAATAGTAAGACATGATAGCAACCTGTACGGTAGTACATACACACTGTCTGAACTATCCTATAGACGGGGCCTAGCGGTCTGAGTCCATATGGCGGACGGGGCTCTCTCTTTTTCCTCCCAAGCTGGACTGAGCGCCATAGAAAAAAGGGTTGTTGAACCTCTCAGTATCATCGTCCTCAGGATAAAAGCATGTATGCCGTCGCAACTGACGAATGCTCCCGCTGTGATTATTGATTGGCATATTGTATGCTATTCGAGCTTGAGCAGGGAAGAAGGTGAAGGAGAAAGATTCTGCCGGCAGCTGACCAGGCTAGCTCCCGAGTGATCCCACAGATTCCAGCATTCTACAGGCCTACGAAGGACCGGAAAATCCCGCTAGATGCTGGCGCAGCGACGGAAAGCCGTCGCCGAGGAAATGTTCCGTTCGCTTACGGCGGGCGCCAGCTCCTCGACATCAAGTCTATCTAGTGCTACGCGCCCCAACCTCTCCATCCACTTCCACTATCATCTACTCATCCGCAAACATGTCTTCCAACGCACCTGCTAGCATTCCGGTCTCCGGCCTCATGACAGAATTGCATAGGCTCCTGAGCGACGCTCCTTCTTCTTTGACCAAGCAGGAGTACCACTACTTTTGCAAGATCATCAGTACGCAACGCCGGCTTCAAGCTCATGATCCAACCGCTAAACAATCACAGACGATCTCGAGGAGAGTATCGACAGGCTCCTGGACCCGGACAACTACGTCGTCGTCGTGCGCCTCGAGACCTTCGTCCAAGCTCCGACGAACACCCGCTACTGGACCGCCACGGTCTGGGTCCACGACAGCCAGAACCTCATGTGCAAGCTCCTCGATGCCATTCCGCGCTCCACGAAGCTGAAGGAGGACGCCTTGCACGACCTCGCCGTTCAGGTCCGCGGCTTCTGCAAGCGCTACGAGGACGTCTACGGTAAGCCAAATCCCTTACTGCCAGCTTCCACCGGCTAATAATCGAATGTAGAGAAGTCTGAGCTCATTATGGCCCTTACCATTGGTTCTGCTAAGACCTTTCCGCTTCTCACGGTCGAGATTGTGCCCCGCGCTCGGGCTGGCACGTACAACTTCTCCGTCGGCTTTTTCGGTGTCACTGCTGCTACTGCGCCTCCGGATTACGAGTTCGTGGATCGCGATGGCCTTATGGACTTCATGAGCGCGTTCGGACACCTGGAGGGTAGGATCAACTCGATCTGCGGCTGAGTTCACGTCGTGCGGGTTCTCCTGTAAGTTATCAATGCGTAGCGGGATAGCGATAGGAGCTGATCATGTGTAGCTTGGCCTGGTGGAACCACTATTCATTCTTTGCCCTCAAGTATACTGTGGGGCGCGGTTTAGGGAGAGGAGATTACTTAGTCTGATTATTACCTTAGTCTTACGGGCATAGCCCTCGGCACTTTCGACCTCGATCCACACCATTCCTAATAGCTAGCTCTAACTATCAGAAGCTAATTCAATCCTTCACTAGCCTAGTCATAGCCATGCTAAAGCAGCACGGAGTAAGAATCCCAAGTGCGTGCCGTGAATGCTCTACGATATCAACGTCTTCTGCTAAGTGTCTTTGCCGGAGGTATCACCCAAAGCCAGTCCCGGAGCCCGCGCTGCGGCCACAGAAGCGCATAATAGCCTCTCTTCCCACAGTGTAGTCGCAACTGACCCGCCTAAGACTGCTGAGAGTCTTGGAGCATCTTCCGTCTCGCAGCGCTCCCTTGCAATCCACACCATCGACCATGGCCCTGATCCGCCGTTGGGTAGACCGGCGCACCTACGCGGACCGTGCCATGGACGGCAACCCGCTCTACACATCCGCCGCTGCCACCACCACCCAGCCGCGGCAGACGCGTCCACTCAGGCCGCCGCCACGCCTTGGATGAGACCCGCCAGCTCGCCGCAGACGAGCAGGACAGCCGCGCCTACGTCCACCAGCACCACGATGCCAGCTGTGCGGCCCTGGAGCGCAGGATTCTGTGTAAGCGCCCGTGGTACGAACCGAGCAGCCTGGATGTGTCGTCCTGACGCCAAGACAGCGTGCGCGGAGCGCTGGATCGGCGGCGCCGTCTGCCGTCTCCATGCGGGCTGGGTGTGGGTCGGCCGGATGCCCTGGGCGGGCGGCTGGGGTGACGGGCGTGCTGGCTGTCGTGCACGTCCGTGGCGAGATGGTACGAGGTTTGTGGGAGGCTGGGTATTTTGGGGTGGAGCTGGGCGCGTTTGATAGGTTGGAGGAGGCAATCAATGCGCGTCTGCCGTCTGCTGAGGCAACTGTTAGGGAGAGGAGGGAGGCCTTAGGGAGGAAGTTTATCCAGGCCATGGAATTGCGTTTGGGAACGCCTGCTGGTGGATGTAGGTGCTTGAAGGAGCGTGTGCCGCAGGTCGGCTGAGGGGAGGACGAAGCATTCATCCAGACGGGGTTGGTGTAGCTCTGGATGCGCGTTCGTGTCCGGACGACGGATTCAACTGGCCATGTGTTGTCATCATAATGGCGATCTCGCTGCTTCGACCGCGGAAGCGGCGGGGTCCGCATGGAAGGCTCAGATCTTTTCGAAGAAGAGCGCATTCACATCAGCCTGGCTCTTCACATTCGCGCCAGGAAATCTTCTCTGCTCCTCCCGAACCCCTACTCCGCAGATCAACCGCAAAGGACCACACCCGCGGTCTCGCCCTCCGACACCAACCTTGCCAAAGCACCTCCACCACCCTCCACCATGACCGGCCTCATCTACTACACCCCCTCGGGCGGGTATCTCAACGTCCCGGAATCCCAATCCATCAACGCGCTCCTGGAATCCACCTGCCGTACGCCCCTCCCTTACCCAAGATAATGCCAATCTCCACTCACCGTGCCCAGAATCCCTCCAAATCGTTGACGCCCATTCCAACCGCCCCGCCCGCGCCTGGCGCATCCTCATCCGCTTGGACGGCGACTACTGGCGCGCCGAGTTGGTCATCGTGAGCAGCGCAACCCATCCGCGCCTGGAGCTCGAGATCGTGCGGCTGGGGCTGGGGGAGCGGAGCCTGAGGGATCCGGTCATCCTCGAGGTTCAGATTGAGGGGGAGAAGGCGGGTCTGAGGATGGAGAGGGTTGCTGCGGGTAGGGCGAGGAAGATTTCAATATTGAAGGCGGTTCGGAGCTTGGTTGAGAGGATTACGGGGGATTGGAACGCTGTGGTTGCGTAGGTAAGGACGTATATGAACATTCTAGGCGAGGACGGCTGCCAACTCTGGTGTGTGGGGGAAGCGTCATGAAGCAGGTTCTACATATTAGCGATGCGGCGAGGCTTGCTGCCCGAAGAAGAACATTCTTGAAAGGGAAGAAGAAGGCTTTGTCAAGACGTGGTAAGGACGGTATTGTCAGAGCATTATAAAAGCACATTTCGAAGATGTCAACCACATTGGCCCGCAATCACGTGTTTTACCTCCTTGTTCCACACGCGTTTTACTACTTGCCTTGTTACTACACCATACACCTACCCCTGTACAAGTCATTCACCCTAGTTATGCGTATTTCCGTAAATCCGATCATTACACCTATATAGCAAGATTCTGTAGCAACAATAAGAAAACCAGCGGTGTATTCTTTCTCACACCGTTCAACAGAAGAGCAGTGTAGAGTGTGAAAAGTTTCATTTCAGGCGGCGAAGCCAGCCTGGTATTGATCGTTGTAGTACTCGTCTTGGTAGCCGGCGCGGCCCTGGCCGTCTTGGTCATAGTAGCCTTCCTGGTCGTAATAGGAGTCGCCATATTGGCCGTATGCGTCCTGGCACTGCTGCAATAGTCAGCCTCGATTCTGCAAAACATCCATTGCAGATTGTACTCACCTCAGGAGAAGAGGCCAGGATAGTCGATGGAGCGGGCGTAAACAACCCGCTCCAGGAGGTTGCGGAGGGCATCGACGGGGAGAATCCTCCTCGACGAGCGGGCCAGGACCGCCTGGTCGCGGCGAGCAGCACCGGGCGCCAACAGAACAAGACTGTACCTGAACTCACCGCCACGGCGGCCGCGGCGCTGGAACGTACGCCTGATATCCAGGCGACCAGGACGGCCCTGCCACGGATCCGCGAAGCGCATGAGAGACTCTAAATCTTGTGAGAAAAACTCCCAATATTTGCTGCTGGATTGCATATTAGCCTTGATCTGGGCCTTGACGGCCCGCTCCTCGCGGCGTTCGCGGCCCTGGGGTCCACGACAAGGCATGTTGATGAAATTTCTTTTTGGAGTTACCAAATTGGGAAGGGTTTGTTGGGTGTTTTTGGCGTTCAGGTGAGGTCCAGGACGAATGCTTCAGTTCCCTATGACTTCAGTCACAGCCACTCAGAACGGATCATTAGTATTCCCGCTGGGGCGCGGCCCAGGGCGGATAATCGCATCTCATGCTCAGTACCCACCCCGGCTCCGCGGCTTTTTCATCCCTCGTGGGTGTAGGAAGGCTAGAAGGCATCAGCATGTACGACGCTCGCGCGCGGGTCAAAGCCTACGCTCTATCCCACTGGCTTACTATTTCCGTATTTAGCAAGGAGAACATACCCGTACCGGCCGCGGATGCATATCAAATGCGCACGCCAAGCGCACACAGAACCTGCTACCTCCAACCCAACAAAAGACTTCCACCTGCCCTTCGTGTCGAGATGCCTCGATTCTCGCGCCAGGGCGTCAGGCGCAACCGCATATCGCGCATCATCGGTAAGCCAATAGTCTCCCGCTGGCACTGCCACTGTACTCGCACGCAATCTGACACAGCCCCACAGACTTTGCCTACGGCAACCTTACCCGCGAGCTCGACGAGAGCGAGCACTTCGAGGTCAAGGCTTTCAGGTCCAATCATGGCCGTACCTGGACGGCCTACCTCACAGGTGCCTGCGAGTCCGGCAAAGCGCATGTTATCATGGTCAGTTGGACCGAGAGCACCGAAAATCGGGCTCTCTCTAGCTTGTTGAGAGAATGCAGGAGGCACGTCGGCTGGACTTTGCACTAAAAGGCTCGATTTGCTGGTAAGTGCAGGCATTCCACCGCCCCTGAAGTGCGAGCTAATGACCCAAAGCAGGAACTTGTGGCATTCCTGATCTTAAAGACCGCCTTGCCCCAAGGGTGGCTCGCAACTGTTCGGATGGAATAATGGATAGCGTGATCAATGGCAACGAGCTACAGCAAACACTTGTATGAGGCAGGGCGCATTTTACGCCGTCCTTGTAGCTTCCATGAATATCGTGATGCTTCTCTGCGGAAAGTACCAATGCGACCCAATTCCTGTGGTTGGACGTCATCTCAGGGGCTAGAATGTTCTGGCCGTGGCTTCCTAGTGCCAAGTCTCAGGAGCAAGAAACTACTTGTCATTGGCGCACAGAAGGAGATGGACGACCAAGGGAAGCAGCAGGCTGAAGGCCGAGTTCCCGTGAAAAGCACAACGAAAGACGAGGCGCGCGGCTTTTTCCGTAGCGACCATTTAGCTTTCGCCCGGGCAGCATCTGCGCCGCTTTGCTGAGCGAGTCACGGAGCACCTACACGTCCTATTTCAAAGCCTCACCTCCCCCCAAGCACCATCAACTTCGGCCGACCACAACTTCATCTTCAACAGCCATGTCTGCTTTCCAAGGGGCGAACGGGGGGTTCCCCTCGCCCGACAACTGGTCATGCGTGCAAGCGACCACCGGTGCGCATACATTCCCTATCCACCATTAACACAGCTAACCTCTTGCACAGACATCGCCCACGTCTACATGCGCGACCAGCTCCGCGGCTGCACTGACTTCATCGTCTATACCTACGAGTTCGGCCCTGGCCGCTTCGACCACATGGCAATCCTCTGGGCATACGGCGACAACTGCAGCCCGAGGGTGGTGAAGTGTCACAACGGTTTCACTCGCTACGGCGCTGAGTTCGGCCTTTTCATGGACGTGAGGGCCGTCTACTGGAGCAGGAGGCACTGGCCAATGTATGTGGGGCTGGACCAGTTCGCTACGATGCCGTGGGCGCAGGGTACGTACGATCCTCGTGCCCGAGCCTAGGGAGCAGGGATTCCGGTAAACGCACTACGCATCGATATGCAGAAGCCTCTGCTGACATTTGCCAGGAACACGGATACGATTCAATGGTTGTATCAACACCATCGAATTAAAACGGGGTTATAATAGATAGCATCACGGTAGGGTAAACGGTCTCAGGGGTGGGTTGGCCATGGGCAACTAATGCGATGCCTAGAAAATGCTATAATTCCAGCACATACTGCATCATTTACGTGACATATAACTGCACAAATATCAGAAGATGGCGAATTTCGGCCGTAGCTATCAGTCTGCTAGCTCCTCGGTGGCTTGCGACTGATGCATTATACCATTGAAAGTGCAACCTTGACAAGAAGCCCTGTTCGCAATGCTGAAAGCCAAGTGTGTAAATGAAAGAAATTGCTGTTATATCTCGATGTGCCTTGTTAGCTCCACGAGCATTCTAACGCCAGTGATAACCATGCTCAATACTTCCCAGGAGGACTAAAATTAGCCATGCGGCGCGGCCTAGCAGTGCGCCGGAAGGCGGCGTCGAGAGCGGCGAAAGACGTGCATGTATGCTTGCGATCTGCACGGATCGGGCCGTGCCGCATCATCTGCGCCGCGACACTAGTCCCGCCGCCTCCAGACCCCCACAGCTGATGCACCACACCCAGCGCTGCAGCGTCTCGCAACCTACTAGCACCAAACACCAATTCCTAGACCCTCCTCTTGATCGACGGCATCATGAATCGCCACATTGACAACGACATCACGCGTGGCATTTGCAGTGCGTAACTTATACCTCTATTACAACTTCCTGATCACTGGCTGACATGATCATAGCGTTCGCCAACCATCACCTTGGAGCATATTGTCTTCCTGGCCAGTCCTTCTACGTCTACACTATTGCCTGCGGCCGCAACAACAGCCCCAAGATCCGCGCATGCCTTCTCTGTCGACCGATGACACCTACGATTCGGCCAAGATGGTCACTGTGACGGGCGAGAAAGATAGCATTATTATGGCTCTTTCTGCTCTCGACAGGATCGCCCACTACCTGGCCCGCGCCTGATCGACGGTGTACGCTGGATTGATGGTTGGTACTCTTATGACGGCCAAGGACGCTTCAGGGGTAATACTGACGCGCACACAGCTTACCAATTACCACTTGTGTGGACATCAAACATGAAGGGCGCTGGTGGCGTTTTGCGGGAATCCGGAGGTCATTTGGAACTTGCTTGAAGCTAGATATTCCAGGAGACTGCCCACAGTCCGCCACGAAAAATTGGAGTTCATAACTCATCTCACCTCACCTTGCCAATGTTCTGCTTAGCCTTACTTCTTCATGTGCTCTTGCCTCATATGCTCCTGACTCAGTTACTACTGCCTCAATCGCTCCTTCTAAATCTGCTACACGAGTCCGCACACCCAGCATATAAATTGCCTCCACCATGTCCTCCCCTCTGCCCCAACCACCAACAACATGCCGTCCTCGCAGCCCCTCCGCCCCGTCGACCGGCACCTCCGCCCCATCGACGGCCTGCGGCCGACGCTGTACCGGCGCGTCCGCCTCGCCCACCTCGAGGCCATCACTAGTCCGTCCACCCCCCTCCCACCTCCCAGATCCTCCACTAACCCCAATCCAGCCATCGCCACCAGGAGGCTGCCACCCATCGCGCCGCCTGGCACCCGCCGCTTCAGGACGGTGGTCATGGGCCGTGGCAGACGCGACAGCCGCCGGCGTCGCTTCTACACGGTCCTGTACGCCGTCAGCGAGGGCGGCGTGACCAGGCGGGTCGCGACCGGGCCGGCCGACCGCGACCGGCTGCGGGCTGTGCTGCGGTTCCGGCGGTGCTGCGTGGTGGACCTCGTGGCGCAGGCGGCGCAGGCCGTCGATGCGGGGAGGAGGGCCGGTCGCTGAGCTGTGAGTCGTGAGTCCTCTGGTCTGCTTGCGCGTGCGGACTAGAGCTGATGTGGGTGGGCAGTGCAGGACCAAGCGCGAGCAGTATGGCATCCTCTTTGATGTCGCATCGCCGGCCGCTGGGCCGTGAGTTGTAAGTGGTTCGCGAGTGTCTGGGGCGCGGCTGGTGCTGACGGGTGAGAAGCTGGACGGGACGAACTTCGACAACCTCATCGCGAAGCCCGACGCCGAGTACGAGATCGCTTTCCGCCTCTTCGATGTCGAGGGCACCGGCCTGGTCAAGTTCGACAACTTCCTGAAAATGTACGACATGCACGAGGGTGGCGACTCTTTGCCCTTCGACTTGGGGAGGGGTTCGCTGTACATCGGCCGCAAGAACAAGCGCCACACAATGACGTACCCGCAGCTCTTCCAGATGCTGTGCGGACTGGAGGGCGAGAAGGTCAGGCAGGGTTGCCGTCGCTGCTTGTGGTCTCGATATCCCCAACGTCACCCACGTCGTCAACTACGAGAATACATCATATGTTCATGCCACAATATTCGGACCATTCATGAGTGAAATGACCAACAGTGGAATATTTGATACACAAGGTGGGCTTCAGAGTTCGGGACGAGTGCTTGTCACCGGTCAAGAGAATCCTCATTACCATGATCAGATTGCTCGAACTGCCGCAAGCGGGAAATCCTACCCGCTCAAGGAATCCTTCCCCTGACTATGCATCAAGGCCAAACGACTCCTCCGCAGATACACACGTCTATATCCCTCAACCATTCAGTTCCTCTCACCACGCAGCTCTTCCTCCGTCGGGCCAAGAATGCCCATGAACCGCATCATATCCCTCAGCCCCAGCATCGCCTCCAGCGGGGCCCACGCCTCGCACGTCCACTCCTCCGACATGCCGCCATCGCGGCTCCCGTTGCGGACTGTCAAGCACGCAGTCGACCTGCTCTCGTGGGCGTGTGCTTCGCGCACGATCTTCAAGCTAACGGTGACACGAAGCGGGCCATCAAGGGGGTACTTCCAGCCGTGGTAGCGCTCGGCATCTGCAGGGGTTAGCGGGGGTCTGCGGAGAGGGGCATGGGGGGTCGAGGTACCTTCGAGGATGAGGCTGGTCATGTCGCGGGCGACGGCGCGGGCGTGGGTGGGGTGGAAGGCTTCGAGGGCTTCGATGATGTCGGCGATTTCGGCGCGGGGCTGGCTGTAGAGGTCGTGAGCGGCGGCCCTGGGGGAATGAAGGAAGTCCCTGATGTCCATAGTTGCGGGTGGGTAGGAGGGGTTGCTTGGAGTGGAGGCGGTTGATGTTGGTGTGACGGAGTCGAGTCTCCGCGGGATTTTATATATGGTTCGGTGGTCTTTTCAGAAAGTGGTACATGTGGGCTCAGATGTGGCATCGCTACATTCACATAGTAATTTCTTTTCTAGCTCATTTGAGCGGGTCATCTGTCATGAAGACCTGAGATTTTACAGTCACGGGTCAAATTAAATGTATTTGTGTCTGGGGACGACAGAAGAGCCTCTATTTCATGCATAGAATATTATTTTGCCCCCATCGGCGAAGTCGTGTATGCTGTGCTGGGATACACCAGCTTGGTCCGGCCGTTCCCATGGTTGTTGAATCACAGTAAAGCCTGTTTGGCCTTTTGACCCCCTCCATAGACGCGAGCACGCCCTCAAAGCCTCTACGCACCGATCTCTCCCTCGCCAAGCTTGTGCCAGTCAGCCAGCTCCTCCTCCGTCGGGACGTCCATTTCGAGCTCACCGCTCAGCAACAAAGAGCGCAGCTCCCTCGCAGCGTCGACCTGAGACTCGCCAACTCCCACCCAGTCAGGAATGTCCTTGACCTTGACCGGGTCTTCGAGTCCATCCAGGCGCTTCATGATGTAAACCGTGCAGCTGAAGCGACGTGTAAAGTCGAGAAGTTCGTCATAGTGATACTCAATGGAGAACAGGAACGGGCGAGGAAGCTTGCCGTCATGCTCCTCATAGAGGTCTTTAGTATGTTAGAAAAGATGAAAAACAAGTCGAGAGAAGTTCAGCGTACCAGAGATGATGAGGTCCGCGATCTCCGCAAGAACGGCGACCACGAGGCGGCCGGAGGGATCTACAGCACGGATGGACTTCTCGAGTGAGAGAGCCTCCTGGATGAAGTTGAAGTCCATGATGCGGGAAGCCAGCACCTTGGCATCCAGGGTAATGAGGTTGCTGATGCTGTAGATGTCCATAGTGTCCATGAGAGAGGAAGATGAGTACCGGGTATGATACGGGGCCGAGTGTGATGTAATGGTGTAAGTTCTTCAAGTGTGTTTCTACTTCTATTTATATGTTTGAAGGGATGGACTTTTGCTCTCGTCATGGGGCCTACTTCGGGTAAATGTTTCCAGGTGACATCGCGGAACATGCGGGTCGTGTGCTACGGAGACTTGAAGGTCGGATTCTACCCACGTGGCATTTTAGCAATTTTTCCTTGGCTTAGCCTGATTTGCTCTAACTTCGATGTTTTGCCTTGCGTAGGGTGTCTTCACATAGCTGAAATCCACAGAAGCATAGTATAGATACGCACAGTACTTAGTGAAGGCACTCTTGCCGGGAATTTTCTTCTCCCGCGCTCTTGATGGCTCCGGCTCCGCGAAACTTTGGATGAGACCTTTGGCTATATAGCCATTCATTGATACCAGTATATACCATGGCCTATTCATTGCTGATTTGCAAGCCCATTGAGCAAAACCATGGTTTATACAGCCCAGCATCAAACCAGAATAAGGCCGACGGCACTGTAGCAGCGTTGGAATACCCCAGAAGCTTCTCACACGTCCACGCAGCCTCTCCACCTCAATTCCCAGCGATTGCCCTCCTCAGCCTCCTGCTCTACACATACTCCAAGGCACACCACCTCAGCGCCACCATCGCCTCCAAGATCGACGGCGCCCAAATCTCGACGTCCGAATGCGTCACGCCGAAGATCCTTCCCGGCTCCACCTCCTCTCCCACACCCATAGCGGCCATGCCGCAAGTCTCCCAGTCGCCGTCCTCGTCGTAGTGGAGGTGGACGAAGAAGAGCTGGCCGGGCCACAGCACGCCGCGGGCGAAGTGTTCGTTCCACTCTTCTGTGGTATCAGCCACGGTGT
This sequence comes from Neofusicoccum cordaticola, assembly GCA_009830905.1. Classification (NCBI taxonomy): domain Eukaryota; kingdom Fungi; phylum Ascomycota; class Dothideomycetes; order Botryosphaeriales; family Botryosphaeriaceae; genus Neofusicoccum; species Neofusicoccum cordaticola. The sequence continues at coordinate 17,618 of RHKD01000398.1, forward strand.
CGAAACTACGGCGGGCGGAGGGAGCGACTTACCGTCCAGCATCAGGAACAGGAACTTCTCGGCGACGGCGGCCGCGAGATCGACGTCTTGGCGGAAAAGGATGGCGGCGTGACGCATGGCAGCGCCGCAGGGGAGGCGGAAGAGGTCGCGCACGGCGGCGTCGATGAGGGCGGCCATTGTTCCGTGAAGGAGACGGCGATGATCGTTTTGCCCGGTTTCGAGGATTTCGCGGGGGTTTGTGTTGTGTGTGGTCAAGAGTAAGTGAGAGGGGCGCAGGATGGTTGCTGGCGCGGCCGCTGCGACTCAACGCCCGCGCTGGCAGCATGGGCGCCGCGCCGGCGGGCAGCTCGGCGCGGGAGGAACCTCAGTCGCGGAGCGCAATGGTAGGCACCTTACCGCTTCTAGAAAGCTATTTTTGCGAGCAAGATCTTCTTCCTCGAAGCTCCAGGCATGCTGAAGCGCTCAACGAAGAAATATAGAGGTTTAGACAGCGCGCCGCTGTCTTGCTGCCCCAGCGGCGCCTCCTCTGCGACTTGGCCGCAGCTCAACAAAAATTCCCGCCTCAAGGTGCGGCGCGGCGCGGCGCAGCAAGAAGCCAATCGCCGACAAGATAGCAGGGTGCGGCGGCAAGGCGCTGACGGCGATGGTCACTTCCAACTTCCCGAGATCTTCTTCCTCAAAGCCCGACTCATGGCCAGGTCATGGACGAAAAAGAGTGAAGTTCGCGTCAGAACCAGGCAGTGCAATAGGAGCGACACGGTGTCCAGCGACAATGAGCAAGCCCAGTGTGCCGCCGGACTGGGTACAAAAAATTGGACCTGGTATCAGTTGCTTCCCCATTAAACCCCCCCCCCCCAATAGCGAGATGACCAGGCCAGCACAAAAATGCGCCAGTACGCAAAA
>RHKD01000398.1:18628-77625 GCA_009830905.1 Neofusicoccum cordaticola
TGGGGCGGGTGGAGGAAGAGGAAAAGGAGGCCGAGGAGGGGGGAAGGTTCATATATCCGCCGCATCCCGCTTCGTTTTCTTGGCACTGTTCTCGTGGACGGTATTGACTTGCCTCTGGCTCGAATAGTGCAGCTCGACTTGCCTCACCTTCCACATCGGGCGGAAGAGGTGGCCGCGTCACAGAAGATCCAGAGCAGCACAACCCGGCGATTCGTGGTCTGCGACCTGGAAGATGTACGCCGCGATCAGGCAACTGCAACATTATGGGACAATTACTAAGAGAGTAGGGTAGCTAGTCACGTCCAAGGTCATCACTATCGAAGACTACTGATGATCTTACCTGGCGAGAAGCATTCTTGGCCCTTTCTAGGCCTTTCTTTTTCGCCATTCAAGTTGTCCCGCAGCGAAACCCGCATTGAATGCTACTTCTCAATGTCTAAATCGGCAGCAGACATACAGATGAAGCGAAAGGTAAATCTGGCTTGCGAAGGAGCAGTCCCTTGAAGGCGAAGGTTCAAGCTACTTTGATCGACCATTCCATACGCATTGTTCTGCTCTCAGTGCGTACCAGATTACATACAAGCGGCATCAGAATCGCCACCCTGGTTCATGGGCTCTTTTCAAAACCAGAACGTTCCTCCTAATCGGACCACTGATTGAAATATTGCAAAAGTAAATATTGATTGAATCTGACTACCACCACCAGAATTTTAGTTGGCCATGCCCATTAGTTCAACCTTTATCTTGCTCATAGACGGCCCTCTCGATGAGGTCCTCCAAGAGCATGTGGTCTGTGTGGTCTTGGGCCGGATCATCTTGTCCGAGATCTACAGGATGACCCTGACCTTGCTTATGTCCTCGCAGCCGCCGTGCGCTTTCTTGTGGCCATCTTAGTCCATGCAGATGGTTTCTCCATGATGGTCACGAGCTTTACTGCGGAGCACCTGAACATCTCGAATATCCTTTTTGCGAGTTGGAGCAAGTAACTGAGGAGTGGTAGTGTTCGTAGCGAGCGCTAAGCAAGAGGACGTTCGCGGGGGCGGGCTTCTGCGAGGATGACCGAGTGGGAGTCAGGTTGGTGATAACAATAACTAAAAGCCAATTCAGCTCCGTTTTATGAATCTCCTGTGGGTGAGTAGGAGAAAGTACCTGGGCCTCCTCGATCGTCTGGCCTTCCAGAGGCTCATGCTTTGGATCCATAACGTCAAAGTGCGTCGAGACGCAGTTACAAGATTCCTTAATATGCTTCGCAGCCACTGCGGAGTGCGGAATGCTAGGTGCATCCACAGAGCAGCAAGTCTGTGGGCTCCTGGTCGAGTTACCTTCATGTTCCACAAAACATACTGAATGTAGTGCGGTCTGGTGTCGATCCGTCGGCCTGTGGCGTCATGGCATTGACACCCGTCAAGTTGGCCAATGCTCGTGCATTCCATGCCTTGCACCAGTTCTGGTTGTACCGAGTGGCGGCGACATGGGCAGGCAGAATCTTATGCATTTACTTTTGCGCGCAGTCGCCATGGTACAGGCACGTTTACCATTCGCCTTGCTCGATGTAGCATTTGGCGAAAGGCATCTGAGTTTCCGCCAAGTCAAACCGGGCCGAGGGAAGACTTTCATTCGTGCCGTTCGCCATTCTTGAACCATGCGTAGTCGAAATTATGACAAAACCGGAGGCGAGAAACGTAATGTTAAGATTATGAAAATGATTTACTATCGAAACTTGATTCATCTGATTCGACGGGTCCCCGACGGTGCTGCTTCCAGCATCTCGCATTCCGGTGCCCATAGGTGTACCAGTTAGAATGGCCTCCGCGCCAATCATAGAAAACCTATCGGACGAGATTATCTTACTGTTTGTCCGCGCGAGAGCACTCGAATGCGCGAAGTCTCGAGCCTGAGACTTCTGGGGCAATTGCGACAGTTCGTGCTCTTCTAGGATGTCATCGCTCGGACCGAAGGCCAGGATCCTGTTCAACGACCACTCTGCATCAGCCGACCTGGAGCGCGCAACGCGCTCGACGTCCTTCACAGCACCGAGCTCCTTCGCCATGCGCTCGCCCCTCCCTCCTGCCGGGCTGCATCTTCTGCTTGGCAAGCTTGTCACGGACGCTCGGGTCGTCCCGCAGATCGACCTTTGTGCCGACAATCAGGCAGGGGACGCCGGAGCAGTGGTTGTGGACCTCGGGGGGAGGCCGCTTCTCGCGGACGTTCTCCAAAGATGTGGACGAGGTTACGGAGAAGCAGACCGAAGACGTCGGTCTGCCGCTCCGACATGCCACCCGTAGAAACAAAACGAAGCCCCGAAGCAGCCTTGCACCCTGTGTGCATGTGGTTAACACCACAGGAGCCCACGTGGTGGGCTCGGCATAAACGAGGCTGTCTGCCGAGGCTGAAGTGTGGCAGAGCCACACAGGGCTTGAGTGGAATGCTCTCGCATGATCACATGGAGATATCCATCGACGTACATAGACGGAGACGAAGAGCCGGCGAGGGCGGGCTCTGTTGTAGTCTCTCTGGGCTCATTCGAGTAAAGAGTGATGGTGGAATCCGGCACAGTAACGGTGAGATCAGCGACGGTGACAAAGGAAGTAACAGTCTCGGTGGTATGAGAAGCTGCCGGAGGAGCCGCATATGGACATCTGCATTCCGCACAGCAAACCAGAACTTGTTCGTAGCTATGGCACATGCAGGCGTGCCGTAGCTAGGGGAAGACTGCCGACTACCACTGACGGCACAGATTTCCTCTCCCAGCGGTGTTCCGGCTGTCAGATTGTTCTGGCGCGAGTTCGGCGGGATGCGCATGTGCAAGCGCAACTTCTTGCGGTCGTGATGGGCGCAGAGTCTGCCCACCAACGACGCGCCTGCACTCTCCTTGGTGCACACGTGCGAGGCTGGGTCCGGCTGCCGAAGCTCGAGCTGGCCGAATGTTCTTGCCAGGATTAACACGAGCAGTGAGCCCACGCGGAGCCCTTTCTGCTGTCCCGCGTTTTGTTGGCGGTGATCTCTGGCTTCGGAATCATGGAGGTACCGATGCTTGCGGCGGGCGTGTCCCGCTCGGTGGGCGACAGGGACACGTCGCCCACGGAATCGGTTGGTAGGGGCTTGCACAAAGCCCGTCGCTCTTGTTCTCAATTGAGCCAACCCGGCGACGGTTGGTCTGGTGCATCTGGACACTTCAATGGTCTCCGCTCAACGAAGCTCCTCGATACAGCGTTTCCATCGTGCGAGAAGAGGCCGGGCGGGCGATGTTCGCGAACTCTGACCGTTCGCTGCTCATTTCCATGCTGTCCTCGGGTTTTAGCTCGAACAAGGAAGGAGACTGATGCGATGCTTGCGCTGTCTTTGACAGGCTAACGTACTCTAACGGGTGATATGGTCTTGCGTGGGCTGGCTTTGACCAGAGAACAAGTGATGCTGCGATTGTTTTAACGAAGGTGTCTGGAGGTGGCCTTCGCCGTTGCGAGAGATGCTAGCAGCGCTTCTCTTGGTAAGTGAGCGGCTGAGTTCTTCATGGAAGATACGGGAGACAGCGCCCTTTGCGCGGGTTCTGAGTGCTCCCAGGCTACGTGTAGGTGTGTTAGCGAGTGCAGCCTGCTCGGCAATGTGCTCTCGCATTCTATTCCAGTGGTTCCAGGTCATGACAGTCGTGAAACGGAGCTTCTCAGCAGCGTTTCCGACCTCAGCAAACAGCATAGTCAGCTGAGAGAGATAAACTTCTCACTGTCATCTCTGCAGTTCCTAGATGCTGGTCCTCCAGTGAGAGGTGGACAGTGTTGAGAATCTTGTTCTCAACGTTTGAGTGCTCTCCTCTCCCTCTGCAGCCAGGTTTGAAGTTGGGACTCCAGTACCCCACGCATCAATGTTATTTGCCTGTGGAAAGGCAGTGCAACGGCCGAATAGCAACCGCCAGCCTTCAATGCAAAGGCTTAAGCGGGCAATTGTCAAATGCTTTTTGCTGAGAATGGTAGCGTGACGGAAGGCTAGAGGAGAGCAGAGAACGTCATAGTCGTATCCTGCTTTCATTCGTATTAGCAAAGTCGCCAAAGTGTGCAGTGTGTAGCAAAGATTGTGTGGAAAAGACCCTTTCAGAAGCTCTCAGTTCTCAACGCCCTCCCACACCTGCTCAGTCGAGAGTGCAATGACCAAGACTCAGGCATGATTGGCTCAAATTCAGTAAGCCACAGTGCTCATCATGGCAATAATATGTTGTGGGAATATACAGGCGTAAAGAATGTTGTGCTTACGTGAATTGGAAAGGTTACTGAGGGGTGGTAAGACTCTTTGCTGATCGTGGCGGCTGATATACAGCGAAACGCGGCCGTTACTCAACTGCATCAGATGAATGATAGTTAGCGAGAAGTCAATCAAACGAACGGAAGCTTTGTGGATAAAAACAAAAGCCCATCAGATGTTCTTCTATAATGCGATCACTACCGGGAACTGGGTGCTTGAGGGCTTCGGCGCTTGTGCAACCTGAAGCCTCGTACCAAACACTCCCACAGAACCCGTAACGGTCCTCGAAATTTTTAGTGCAATTTTTGTCGTCATATGGCGGAGAGGCGAATGAAACGAGAGAAAAGAATGTATACACTTACAATACGCCTGTACTCGAAGACAGGGTGCTTTGAAACACAAAGCGGCGGACGGTTATGGTGATGTGCTTGATAAACTGTGCAAGTTTCGGCCAGTGTTTCTTTCGCGCATGGCCCGTCGCTGAAGCTGAGGTCTCGTCTCGAGCTACTGTTGTGGAGCAAAGAGGTGGGGTCACGTCAAGATCGCGAGAGCCGAGTACTCGCCCGGGAAGCTAGACGGCCGAGGCGCCCGGGTACCTACAGCAGTTATAATGTTAGTCTAGTGTTGCAATGCGACGAAAGCTGAATATAACATAGAAGGAATCTCCCGAGTCAGACAGTTGGTATTCATATAGACAACCATGTGGTAGCTACTCACGGGCTTCACAAGGCGCTGTGCAATGCCAAATGCGGTGCCGGCTGTTTCGGATGCAATAACAGTCATCATCTTGGGAATGAAAGAGTGAATGGAGAGGAAAAGTCAAAAGAAGATCTTGAGCTTACCAGGGTAGGTGAAAGGACGGGGAAATCGCCGTCTAGGTAAGGATTCTGTTGTTGAAAGACATGGATTGATTAGCAGCGCGCTCTGGCCAAGGAAATGAGTGACATGGGGTTTTGTAAAGGGTATCAGCATAGCTCTTGTCTCCACAACAACGCGCTTCGCCAGCTTGAATTGCATGCAGCCCAAGAGAACAAGGCTGTTGTGTCGAGATGAAGTGAAACAAGCCCATCCGGGCTGTCATCATTCAACGTCGTGGTGTGGGGCTAGGGAAAGGTTACTTACCTCAACAAGGTTGAGATATCCCAGGAAGAGGAAACAACTAGTCGGTGTAAGAGAGTTGTTAGCAGTGTGACTCTTTGGAATATGGGGGATAGAAGTAGATGGTTTGAAATAGCCCTCAGACTAGCTCAAGTTGTGTTCTCATCACCAACCAGGCCGGCCAACACCGCTTGCCTAGATCTCCAGTGCCAGCGAAGTGCAATGCCAGCGCCGGTTCTCCGAGTAGCTTCGTGAAGGACGAAGAGGCTGGTATGTCAAATGAAGTGGCTGTCGTCATCACCGGGCAGCCTGTTGGGGTGTGAGGGTATGTAACTGACCTGAACCAAGGCATACAATGTACCGGTGAAGGAAGGATGGCTCTTTAGGCGTTGGAAATCTCTCAGGACGAGGAGGAAGCCCTGTGGTATGATTAAGATGTTAGCGGCATGTTCCATTCGAAGGCAACGGGGATAAGTAAATGACTGAAGTGGGCCTCAGACGCGCTCTTTGTGTTCTCATCACCAACCGCACCAGCCAACACCTCTTGCCAAGAGGCAGCTGCGTGAAGGACAAGGAGGCTGGTATCTCAAATGCAGTGACACATTCATCATCGGCCTGGCTAGTAGTGTAGTGAGGGATTGTAACTGACCTGAAGTAAAGCGCGGCTAGGTGAGATAGAAGGCCTGAATACAAAAGCACCACGAGCAGAGTTAGCGAGTGCCATAAATGGAAGATAGATAGCGGGTTTGTAGGTTGAGTTGAGTCAGACAAAGCTCTCATTTTTCTTCGCATTGTGAACAGTTTCCTGCTCACTCAAATGTTCTTCTCATATATTGTCATCATCCGAGATGAGGGAAGGAAGTGCAATAGACCTGTGGAAGGGTAAAGCATTGGGGAACTTACTGAAGAAAAATACACGCCTTGCAAAGAATGGCTGGCAAAATGGTGGAAGATCTGTGTGAATAGGGGAGGCTGTTAGCGCAGTGCTGAGAATATCTGGAAGAATCGAGTGGTAAAGAAGTTGCAAGAGTCAGAAGCTTCAATTCGTCACCGACAACGGCGCTGACCATCCTGAAGACGGTAGCTGCTGTCTTGGAATGCAGTAGGTGGCATCATTGATTTGTTGGATGGATAAGATGATGAAGAGAGAGGACTTACTGGACGGCAAAGACACATGAGACATGCTCATGGGAAAGGAGACTACGCAACAAGATGGGAGTCAGTGAAGCGCTTGGCAGAGATGATGAAGTAGAGGAGGGCGTGTTGAGAGGGGCTTTCAGACAAGGTTCGATCATGACTTCCCGACCTGACCACACAAGACAGCAGGGGGAGCGGTTCATATGCAGTGCGTGTCATCACTGAATATTGTTGTGCTGGCGAAGAGGAGCCAAGTGACTTACATTGGATGCTGTGGCGCAGGCGCTGGTGCCGAACTGACGGGGCCAGCTGCTAGGGGCGGATGGAGAGAGGCGCCCAGCTTCCAGCCTTGCATATGCAAGACTAAGAGACTGAACTGAGAAGAAAATTACCAAAGTGGTAAAGCAATGGAGCGACCGTGGAGAGGAAACGGAAGACGGGCTGAAGGTCTGTGGGTTTTTATGTGTGCGCCGGACGGGTCTCGCGGCGCCCCATCACCGGGGCGGCAGGCCGCTTGCTGCAACATCACTTAAGCGAGAGACCAAAAGGAAGGAGCCAGACGCTGTTCCTTTGGTATGGCAGTAGCGCGCCGTGCGCTTATCCCATTATGGGTTCATGGGACTACTAGCGAGACGATATTGCTGTATCAGGTTCCAGGTGATGGTCCAGCGAGGGCCGAGCTCAAAGGAGGTCACTGAGCATGCCGGGGTACGGACCTAGGCCCCGTAGCAGGTCAAATTCAGATCTGGTGGAGGGGAGCAAGCTGGTCTTGGTTGGAGCCGCTCGAAGGAGCTTTGGTGTGGCGCGCCCGGCCATTGTCTCCTTTCCATGATGCGCACCGTCAAATGAAGATGCGCAGGATTGGATCTCCTCTCCTTTCCAGAGAATCCCTGCTGCTAAGCGTTCGTTGCACATGCTCCTGCCGGTCTGATTGCGCCCATGGGACAACACTCTCGGTTTCCGCGATGGACCACCACGAATCCGGCCACCGCACGACAACACGCAAGATGGACGCAAGGCATGAGGGGGAGACATAATATGGCGGAGAGGAATGCTCGGCGGAGCTGCGACTCAAAGCAGGATCTATCTCTGCACTGCAACTGTTGCTCGTCCAGCGCGAAGCCGTGGAGGTAGTTGTGCCTACACTTCCCCTTCGCAAAACACCAGTCGAGGAAGCGACCGCCGATTGCCCGCACATCATCAGCCTACGAGTCCCCCTTGAAGTTCAATAGCCTGTGGCACAGGCACAGGGCCCAATCCACCAACATGGGCGACCTCGAATGCCAGCGCTGGATGTGGTCCATTGCACACAGTACCTCCCAAGCCATCGATCTCTCTCATTGAAGCCGCACTAATGCTCCAGCAACTATAGAAGTCGTGCTTGCGACCCAAGATCAAACAGGATCCTACCAATAGCCTGCATCTCCGTCTCCACCAGCCTCGCCTTTAGCACTGGTGGCTGGCCCGGCGGCCTTTTCCAGAAGGTCGACGTCAACGGCAGGATCATGGAAACAAGGAGACCAGCATGGGTGGACGCCAACCTGCTTAAAGCGCGCAAGTCATCTTCGGATCACAGTTGCGGGAAAGTCTAAAAGCGCAAGATTCTCTTGTACATCCTATGCGTCGCTCTGCGCTTCTACAGCCAGGTGAGTAAAATCCAGAGATGCTGCGGCATACTCGACGAGAAGGAACATCTTCTTGATTGCTCGTCGATAGGCTACATGATCAATACTATCAGAGGTAAATTGAAACTCCTGTTCCTGCCCTTCGATCCACTGTCTTTGCGGGAGTTTGGTGCATCTACGCGCATCTTGAATTCGCTGTCTCGTTGGCTCTGTACAGATTTCCAACCGCTTGGCACCGTCTATCAATACCACGCCAAGCATCGCGAAGTTTATGACCTGGCCCTCGCTTCTTCTGCCTCGACTTCATCTAGATGAGACTGTATGCGCCGAGCCATCTAGCCTGACGCAGCCCAGAGCAAACACCACGACAAGCCAGCACCTTGGGATCGCGTCGCTGTTGCCGCCAGCATCTCCAATAGGCAAAACTAGACAGCGAGGGCTAGCACACCCGCTGATGGAGCTATGTCGATGGGGGCTTTTCATTCGTCGTTTCCTCGGTTCGCTCTCAATCTACATCGCACTCACTAATGCCGCCGTGTGTCCGCAGGTTCGAATATCGTCTCACTGATTCACAGTTACACAAACGCCAAGCTCTTCCTCTTTCGATCCTGCGGAGGCCAGATAATGACAGATGACCAGTTCCCATCTTTCGGGACGGGTAGAGCATTCACGGCAGCAAACTACCATGCCATCTGGCCGTCATGGCCGGCAGTGCATCAATGCATCGAATACAGAGAAGATAGTGGACCGCGCTTTGAGCTGTATTGCCGGTTCTTCCTCGCATAATGGAAGCTCTTTCAGCTATTCGGGCGCGAAAGATCGAAAGCGGAGTTGGCAGCGTGGCAAAGGAGGTCAGACGCGGAGATAAAGACTATGGCGAGCATGCCCAGCTCAACAAAGTTCTTGCTCTGCAATCTGAGGAAAGTTGCCACGAGCTCAATTAGAGGAAGCATGTTTGCGAAGTGTGAAAAGAGCGGATGTTTCGCTTAGTTTTCCGGTAGCACATGCGCCAACGTCTGCAATTTGCGTAGAAAGAAAGCTTCTATCGTTTCTTTGAGAGAGACCTAGGTGCAGTTGGAACAGCAACGATCCAGCCAGACGCTGATTGAGCAGACGAGCGATTGACTCCCCTGGAATTTCCTGTGTCGCCCCCCATCGCCATCCGATAAAAAAGCGTGCCCTCTCCGCCATCGCGCTCCACACCCTCCATCCGCCGACCATCGCCCACCTCCCAAAGCCTCTCGCCAACCATGAACTACACCGCCCTGAAGGTTCTGCGCGAGCTCATCCTCGGTCCGTCTCCCCTTCCACTCTACCCGCTGCACCGCTAACTCTCGTCTGCAGCCAACGCGCGCCTCATCTTCGACCCCGACATCTATAACGTGGAAGTCATAACCGCTGAGTCGAAGGAGGGGAGTGAAATGTAAGAGGCGATCTTGACGACCTCGCGAGACCGGCTAATCGAGCCGTGGATCAGGACGCCGCCATGCGAGACGAGGGAAAAGGCGATGCGAGTGCTGCTGGAGTACACTGAGAACATGTGGGCGACTGAGTTCCACCGATTGTCATACGTAAAGACAACGGTACCTTACAAAGGTTGAGAAGGTGGGATGTCGCGAGTTTGCTGGAAAGGGCGAGCGGGAGGCTGCGGGACGGGCTTCTGAGCGCAGGATCATGGAGGTGTTTGTTATGAAGTTTCCAGCATATCCCTGGCTTGCTCAGGAGGACCGCTTACAAACGTGCTCCATGATCACCTGTTGACGGGATGATGTATTTAAACCATGCCTTTGCCATCAAGACAGGAACACATTTTCTCTACGGTTCAGGACGCTGGAAATATGAGTGACAGCAATTCCACAGGACCTCCACCGGACTAAACGGCCTTGAATGTATTGCAGAAGCTCCTCGAAAGTGAGTGCTTATATTACCCAAATCTCATGCGTTGTGGGATAATCAGGCAACAACTTGGCAGCAAACATTCGAAATTTGGACTACAATTTTGGAGGAGAAGTTGTAATTGTTGCGCTCTCTCCTAAGCCAAATGTCACGAAGAGGTACCGCGCGATATTATTCGTAAGAGGGTTACCGAAGGTAGGAACAGCATCGTGTGAAACGAGGGAAAAGGCTTTGCAATAGCTCTTGGAATGGACGGAAGAGAAGCTAGCTCTTGAGCATTGCGAAGCAGAACATGAACTGGCGGCATTGCGAAAGGGTGAGGGATCAGAATAGGGGGAAGCCCTATGCCTGCAGAATAGGAAAAGGGCCAAGCAGCTACAGCAATCACAATAGACTTTCACATTGCCATCGTGGGGTCTTTGGCAATGCGCTCGATTCACTGCCAAAACTCTGCTAGCCGTTGACACGTAAGCGAAAAATAGCAATCACAATTTATTTTCAGGTTTCTAGAATGTCTACATGAATCAAACTTTTCTCAAAAAGACGTTGCAAAAACGTGACGTGAAAAAGAGCCGACAAAGCGCCGCGGCATGACGGCTGCTCACGCTGAGAGCCAGAACGTTTGAGCCTCACTTTTCTATCTCAGGCATTGCATCCTGACTCCTTGGAAGTCCAAAGGGGGTTTCTTCTTTCTTTTCCCATTCGTAGAGGACGTTGGGGGCTGTGTCCGAGAGCAAAGATCTAACGCGTTCAGGAAGTTTTCGCCCCTGGCGAGCCGAGCGCGCGGTCTCAGACAAGCTTTGCGGTACTCCACCGCACTGCGTTGATCGCCTCGAACGCCGCCTCTGTGGCTTGCGGGAACAATCAGAACATGAGAGACACCTACAAATGAAGGCGGATGGAAATGGTATGCGGTGATTCCAGGAGTCGCCGAGTCACCAGTGGAGCCCGGCTAGGCGATCACGGAGGTATGAGCACACTTGAAGCACGTCGGTTATGGAGACACAATTGTGCAACTGCGCACGAACAGCTAAGATGAAAGCCTCCAATCGCGCCACTCAGAAGGCGCCATTCCGCACGTGCCGAGATCCCAGCAGTCAGTCAGCCCCGCCGCCCCTCGCAGCCCCGCCAGTCGAGCCACGCCATTCCACGAACAGCCTGGCCGGCAGCGGCGGCAGCGTCGCACTCCATCGGATAACCTAAATCCAACCTCCATTCCTGCCGGCCTTGCCGCGTCTCATCTGCAAATTTTCCTCTGCGGATCTCGCACTCTCGCCGTCGCCGCTATATCCGAGCGAGTGGCGACGCGTCCAGAAGGGCGCAGCAAGACCAGCCCCGCACTTGACCACACGCAGACGATCCGTCAGGCTGCAGCTCCGCCCGCCTCGCACCCAAGCTTTTTCTCTCCGCTCTGCCGTGCTTGATCCCACCTCACCCAATCTTCACCAGCTGTCAGCCGCCCTCACCTGCGTCTCCAACCCGGTGAACCGCTGCGACACCACGCCATCACCACAGCACCGCACACCGCCGCGCCGCCCGCCGCAACGACCCCATCGCCAACCCCACCACCCGCACCGCCCCCGCGCACCCGCGCTCTCCCGCCCAGCCATGGCGCCGCTCCGCACGCACCTGGCGCATCTCCCGCACGAGCTGGGCATCACGACGATCGCGCGGGCGCCGCGCGACGTGCACCTGATCTTCTGCACGCGGTTCCTGCGCATGTTCGCGTACGGCGGGGTGGCGCTGATCCTGGCGCTGCACTTCGCGGCGCTGGGCGTGACGGACGCGCGCATCGGGCTGTTCATGACGCTGACGCTGCTGGGCGACGTCGCCGTGTCGCTGCTGCTGACCCTCGTCGCCGACGGCCTGGGCCGCCGCCGCGTGCTGCTGCTGGGCTGCGTGAGCATGGCGTTTGCGGGCGCCGTGTTCGGCGTCGCGGCGAACTACTGGGTCCTCCTGCTCGCGGCGGTGGTGGGCGTGATTTCCGTGTCGGGGAATGAGATTGGGCCGTTCCGCGCCGTGGAGGAGAGTACTCTGGCGGGGTTGGTGGGGGAGGAGGGGCGGTCGGATGTGTTCGCGTGGTATGTGGTTGTCGGGACGGTGGGGACGGCGGCGGGGCTGACGAGCGCCGGGTGGGTGGTGGAGGGGCTGAAGAGGAGGGACGGCTGGGAGGAGATCGACGCGTTCCGGGTGGTGTTCTGGCTGTACGGGGCGATTGGGCTGGTGAAGGCGGGGCTGACGTTTGCGCTGAGCGAGCGCTGCGAGGTGCACGCGCAGGCGGCGAAGGCAACGGCGGTCGAGGAGGCCGAGGACAGCGAGCGCGATGAGTTCCTCACCCCCGAGTCGGCCGACGACGACGGCGCCCAGCGCCCTGCGCGCAGCCGGCCGCCGCCCCCGCCGCCGCCGAAGAAGGCGAAGATGGGGTTCGCGCAGCTTTCGGTGGAGACGCGGTGGACGCTGCTGAAGCTGTGCGCGCTGTTCGCATTCGACTCGCTCGCGTCGGGCATGGTGCCGTACTCGCTGATCAACTTCTACATGGACCGCAAGTTTCACATGCCCAAGTCGACGCTCGGCAGCATCATGTCGGTCACCTGGCTGACGTCCAGCGTCGGCAACATCTTCTCATCGGTCCTCTCCAAGCGCATTGGTCCTATTAAAACTATGGTCTCTACACACCTGCCCAGCGCCATCTTCCTGATGTTGTTCCCGGCACCAAACGTCCTCTGGCTGACCATCGTCTTCCTCGTCGGCCGCGCCACCCTCGCCAGCATGGACCAGGCGCCGCGCTCCACCTTCCTAAGCGCCATCGTGCAGCCCGAGGAGCGCACCGCCGTCATGGGCATCGTCAACGTCGTCAAGACCCTCAGCCAGAGCGGCGGCCCCATCATCACCGGCGTGCTGGCCGGCGAGGGCAGGTTCTGGATCGCGTTCGTCGTGGCTGGCGCCATGAAGGCGTCGTACGACATCGGGCTGCTGACCATCTTCGTGAAGACCGACAAGGCGGCGCGCAGGGGACCTCCGGAAGGCGCGATCCAGCTGAACCAGCACGACTCGGATGATGAGGGCATGGGGAACTTGGCGGATGAGTTCGAGCTGGCGACGGACGATGAGGGCTCGGCGAGTGGCGAAGACGCGGTTGGGAAGAGGCGGGATTCATTGCGCGCGTGAGCGCGTCGTCGGTCGTAGATCCGGCGTCTGGTTGATGAAGGCTGGGTCCTCGTAGACGGCTTTCTGTTCGTCGCCTTGCTCGGTATTCATCAAATCGGTTTCATCCTGCGCGTCGGTGGTCTCCTGAACAGATGGACTTTCGAAACTGTCTTCATCCATGGCTTCACCGTTGCTGTGGTAGGGGTCCTCCATGTCGGTATCATCGTCCTCCATCTCGCTCTCTTGGCTCTCTTCGCTCTCTTCATCCTCATCATCCTCTTCCATCTCTTCATCCTCATCATCCTCTTCATCCTCTTCATCCTCATCATCCTCTTCATCATCCTCATCCGCTTCATCATACTCATCATCCTCATCTTCATCCTCCATCCAACCCCCCTCTTTGACAGATATCATCTTCTTGTCCGCAAAAAGCATCGAGAATCTCTCTTTCGGGGTCAATGTCACGACGTGGGATGGATGAGCCTTCCTGACATGTTGGAAGAGCTCTTCCGGTGTCCAGTGGTATGTTTCGGTCGGACAAAATTCGCACAATTTCTCGCAGCGCTGGATAGCTACGGTTCCCTGCTTGTTCCAGTCGTGGGTATGTTTCTCGTAGCGGCACGGCACTTTGAGGGTTTGGTGTTTCACCGGTATGGCGTTGGTGTTATGCGTGGTTGTTGGCAGTCGATGTATCGAACTGTAGTGCAGTATTATCGAGATGCAACGTTTGAGATGTTCGACGTCGGTGGCTTTGATGCTTGATTTATTGGAGGCGTGAGAGCGGTTTTATAGGCTGGGGCGTTGGAATTTTGCCAAGTCGAATATCGAATCTTCAAGCTAACGTTAACATAAAGTCACGGCGCAAGTCAACCATGGAACTACATCACGCGCGACCAGATATTCTACACTCTGGATAAAATATCTTCAATTAGTACAGGGTCCGACAAGGCGAGACTACCCACATTGTGGAATTTCGCTCAGAGACCATAAAATACTTGTCTTCATTTTTTTTTTGTCTGTACCAAACAGTCGGTTGAGGAGAACCTGCAAAATTTGCCGCAAAGAACATAGAATCATGATAGAAACTGTCTTCCTCATTACTTACTCAGCCATACACTGCGTCTCCTGGGATGAAGTAGTGGTTTCCGAATCGTCGACATTGTTAAGCGTCAACATCTCGACACCCTTAGTCCTCGAATATTTGGTGCGCCGAAACGCCCGCTCGACGTCACTGCCCCAGACCCGCTGCCGTCGTAGTAGTAGTTGTTCCACGACAGCTCGATCCGCTTCGGAGCGATCTCTGCCTGTCCGGCAGCCTCCCTCTGCGCATCGTACGACCAGCACTTGGCCTTCTTCCGGAGAGCCCCGACAAGCTCGCCGAAGTCGTTGTGCGTCTCGGGGAACTTGTCGACCACTTTCTTGAGGCCTGTGATCATGGACGGGAGAAGCGCGCAGTCCATGAGGTTGATGAAGACCTGAACGGCGGGTGCCCGAACGCGGCCACCGAGCAGCCTGCACAGCTCGTCTTCCGAGAATGGAGTCGATTATCGGACTCCGACGCCGGATGGACAGCTGGCGTTGTGTGAGTCATGTGCGGCTAGTGGTTCGTCGTCGGAGCTGGAGCCATGGGTTCCCTGCGGACCTCCGTAGGTGCCCGGGGGTGGATCGACTAGCTGATCGTTGACGATAGTAGTAGCGTCGCTAAGCGGCTCGGTTGGGTCCGTAGAAGGCTTTCGCGGACGGCTGTGGGCCTCCGCCGCGGCTTCGTTGTGTATCTCTGCACTGTGGCTTGACTCGCCTTCGAATAAATCTTTCATCGATAACAGCGCAGCACAGTTCGCTGCGGTTGGGTCTTGTTGATTGGCATCATCATCAAACCAATTTATCAGCGCTGACAGCTCTCTGCTCCTCACCTCGGCTGCCTCTGACCTCGCCGTTGCTATCCTCGCATGTTCTTGTCTCTTCAACGTCTTGACTTTTTGCTTCTGGACTTGACCTGTCAGAATGGCCTTCTGCCAATCAAGCTGTTTGCTCTCCTCCCTTTCTGCCTTTCGTATCTCTTCAGCAGCGGCTGCTTCTGCTTTGTGTTCTTTTACCCATTCGACCAATAGCGCAGAGACTTCTTCTCTCTTCGGAGCATTACTGTCGTTGCTTTCAAGCGGTCAGCCGCGAAATTTCTGTACGTATTTGATTACAAACTCTGGGGAATCTTTTGAGAAGCTTTGCGGCTCTGGGGAGTCCATTGAGAGACTTTGCGGCTCGGGACAATCCATTGAGAGGCCTCGCGGCTCTGGAGGCAAGGGCTGGAAGGATTGCAGTGACGCAGTCAGGGTCTTCTTGCATTCACGGATGTCAAGAAGTGCCTGGCCGAGGACTTCGGTAAGGCTAAGCACGGGCATCATATGCAGAAAAAGATGCGCACCGATGGATGCAGCGAGAGATTATCGAGGCGCGGAGATGGGCCGCATACGAGCCGATACAGCTGGGATTGGAGAAGAAGAAAGCGAGGGACAGCTCAGCCCCGCGAGCAGGATTCGGGCTGCAGAAATAGTGCGGCAACCGAGCGTTGATATGCTTGTTGAAATCTGGGTTGCTGGGGTGAAACAACTCTTCGTGCTACATGATCCTGAGCGGGACCGATCGCGGGAAATTCCACGCATTCGTACGGCAGATCCGCTGCATGGATGATCCTTGGGCCAATGGTAGTGAAGAAAGCCCCATGGTCCTCTGCTAGCGCACGGCATGGCTGCGCAGCTGCAGAGGCGGTCTCCATGCAGACTCTGTCTTATGAAAATATGCTTTGAATAACTCACTCGCGTTGCTGGAGGGGCGGCCTCCACTCTAAGACTCCGCATGAACGCAAATGGCACGTGAGCGCGGCCCTTAGTGTTGGCACAGCGTCCCGTTGGCCATCAAGTTTGAAATTTTACCAAGGAGCATGACCTTGACCCGAATTTCACTTCTATTCAATGCTTCAGAACAAAAAAGCCAGAATACGCTGCAGACTAAGTCTCTGAGTAAAACATTCGAGAAGCCCAAACAACTCCTGACAGAACATCAAAAACACTAACCGGTCTGTACCTGGCACAGGATGGACTGCATGTTAAATCGTGTCACGCATTCCAATGTCCTTCACAGTATAACTTCCATCCTGGGCACACCTAGTTGCTCCAAGAGAGCTCGTTACGCAACTTGGGCACGTCGCTGTTCGCATCCTCAGCTTCCGCTAATTTGTCATGATATGTCCAATTTGCTTGTTGCATTTTACAGAGCGTCCTGAAGTTCTTGCGCGATGGATTATGTTTGTCGAGAACGTATTCCAGGTCAGTGATCATGTCGTGGCAAAGAACGGGTTCGAAAAGATTGATGAAGATTTGCACGACGGGTTGATCCAGCTGGGGACCTATAATTCTGCGTAAGGCAGGCTCGTCCGCTTTGGGCTGCCGAGATGGCTCAAGGACCGGAGCGCATTTGAGGGAGGCCTCGGCAACTTCAACGGGGCTGGAGTGATTGGATTTGGACGGCGGTCGCTCATGATCCGGTACTCCTCCCGGAGGCATTCGCGATATGCAGCCCCGCAGTTGAAGCATTTGGCATCTTTCAGTAATGAGCTTACCGCCTCCCCACACCCTTTGCAATGAGACACACTCATATCTCTATCCAAAATGCCAAGTATGTGCCAATCGCATGGATTGTTTTCTGAGTGTGCAGTGCGCCGAAACGCATGGAAGTTATGGATCTTCTTGGAGTAAATAATTGGGTGATGTCCATTGTATTTCGCATGTGGCTTGCCGTTAAAGTGGAATTTGTTCCATGAAAGCGTATTTTTCATCTTTCCAGCGCGTTGTTTGCTGGGACGTGATGCCTCCTCGAGCTGATAGTAGTAATCTGATTTCGTATCCGGCGAGGTCCCAAGAGAGCAGCATAAAGAGAGGAAGCTGTGACGCGTGATGAATTTCTTCTCGAGGGTGATTTTCAGGTCGCATAGCATGTTGTGAGAGAGCGCCGGTTCCAGATGATTGATGAAAACCTGGACAATGGGGAGGTCCATCCAGGACCCCAACGTTTGCCGAATTATTTTTTCCGTGATCGGGGCGTTTCGAGAGGGCTTTGCCGCTAGTGGTGATGATACCAGAGTCTTCTGAGTATCTTCATCACTCTCGTGTTGACTGGGCTGTTTTGATTGAGTGATGCTCTGAGTCGTGTTGAAGTTGGACGTACGGCAGAGGCGCTCCGGAGAATATTCAACATCAAGAGACCGCTTCCGCTTCGTTCGAGCAGTTTGCTGGACCAGCGATGCGGCATCATGTGGGTCCATACCGGTACTCGTGGCATCGGGAGGCGGGATAGCGACTACGATGTTATCCAACGATCGTGTCGCATTGGAATGGCTGCGCTTGTCCTTAGTCCACGGAGAAGACATGTTGCAATCTGAGGAAGTTTTCGATTAGCCTCTATCGTAGTGTGACTCTTGATCATGAAGCTAGGCTACTACCGCGAGACAGTCGCTGGATGCGCGAAACGCCATTGGAGCCCTCATTCTGAGGTCTAACCTTGCTCGAGCTCTGCGGTACCGATTCGCCAAGAACGGGCGTCATAGCAGCCACTGCGTCCACGAAGCCGGCATCTCGCTGGCGTGCCTTCGATTCCTCGAGATCCCGTTCTTGTGCTTCAATGCTCTGTTTAAGCTGCTCTTGCTTTGCTTTGTTCATCTGCACGCCATGATTCCAACCATCTAATTCCTTTTGCAGCTCTCGATCCGCTTTATTCCGCACAGATCTTTCCCGTGCCTCTTGTTCCGCGGTCTCCTTTTCGGAGGCCTCGAATTCCGCTTTCGCGCGTTCGATCGCCTCCTTCATTCTGGCGTTATCATTCCTGCACCAATGAGCCGAGGGACGTTGAAGAGGTGATATTTCAGTACCTTAAGACGTTACCGGGACTCTTCGTATGCGCGAGAATAAGATGAGGAGGAGGCATGGCGACAACGCGGACGGATATCTCAGGCGAGGAAATCAAAGCGCAAGAGCCAGGGAGGCGGTGCGAGAGATGTTGGGTGATTCTGGCGAGCTTGACGGCGCGAAGATAGATGCTGCGGGATTGTAGCTGGGCGCGGTGAGCGGGTGGAGCTCGCTTGGTCCAGTCACACGTCTGCTGCTGGACTGACAGGTCTTTTTATGCAGCCTGATCTTTGCGCGAGACCATCCGTTGCACAATTCGTCAGTCGTGCAACCGATCTGCTGCAGGGTTGACGCTCCAGCCAATGAGTGCGGAACGTCCCGTGCACCTGCATAGACGCGCTGCCGGGGAAGGCGGTCTACATGCCGATATCCATGTCTTGCGTGGTTGTACAAGACAGGTCCGGGCGGAAGGAGCCATGATGCAGAGGCTGAGCTGCGGGTGCAGCCGGTTTTCATCTGCTGTAGCGTCATTTTGCGCGGCGCTAGTCCCGCGGCCTGCAGGTTGGAGCCTCTCTCGCCATTCGGACAGATACGATCAGATCATTTTGATCAACTGACATTCGCGAAGAGGCAAAGAGTTCCTTCATCAAAATTTACATACTCAAGGGATCAGATGCGGGTATTGGAACGATATCGATCCTTCCTCCGTCACTCTCGAGCATTCAAGTAATCCCCCAAGAAGTGTAGGCTCTGAGGTGCATATACTCCGAGTCGGCATGCTCGCCGCTAGCTCAAGGTGCTAGCTGTCAGTACGTACCCCGTATCCTTCACTATTGGTGTAGACTTGCTCGTCGTCAACCTATCCCGTCCCCGGCGGCGTAGCTGGCTTGGCCAGGGTTGCCAAGAGTACCGGTTGGGGAGGACGGGAGGCAAGACGCGAGTTTGAGGGTTATGTCTACTGTTTGCCCGATAGCAACGCGCAAATGGGAGTTGGTCCTGGTCTCGAAGATGGATTCCTGCGTTTTTGATCGTATACATTTTGTAAAAATATTTCCGCGGACGACTGACCTGACACGCCACGGCGGTCTGCATGATTCCCCGCGCCAGGGGAAAGCATGCCTTAGCGCTCACATCAATGACGCATCGTTCCAAAGTTCCTTCGTCGTCTCGACCATAAACAGCTTCCCGCTCCTCCGGGTCGACCTGGACATCCAGCCTCCCGAACGTCACCGCATCGCCCCACGCGGCGAAGAGCTCGCTTGCAGCTTCGAAGAAAACGGATGAAACGTCGGTGAAGACGTAGCGCGTGGACAGGGACGGCCTTCCGGTGTCGCCGCCGCCCAGCGCGCGCAGGAGGGGCAGGGTGCAGCCGCCCGTGCGGCCGCCGATCATGAGGAGATTGCAGCGGGGACAGGCGGCTGCGCGTAGCTCGACGAGGCGAGAGACATGGCTCTACGAGCGATCCACCCGCAGCGTCATTCAAAGAAGGCGTAGGGTTGTTTGTCGCGGAGCATCAGCCGTCTCGCCGCGCAAGATCTGTGGGAGGGTTGGTGGCACAACATCTCGCCGTTTTCACTCTCGGCTGTCGCATCCTCTAGTAGCTGCAGCATCTCGTTCGCTGCCGCGCGCAGCCCTGCTAGGGCTTTGGGACGCTCAAGGAAAAACGGGCGGCCGCTTCTGCGTCCGCCTACGCAGCGCATTATGGTGCCATTCCACGCCAGCAAGCCCTGTGGCTGGAACCCGCGCAGCCGCCTCATTGGTGAGATGGAAGCAGGCGTGCTGCAGGCAAACGCTGACAGCGGCCTTGCCAGCGCTCACATCCAGCCGCAGTACATTCCCGACAGCGCTCCGCCGCCTCTGGAACCTAGCAGCTGTCGACCAGGCGTCCTGCGTCTCTCATTCAACTACCCTTGCGCTGCCACTGACCGGCTTGCGGGCCAGACCTTGGTTTTCCGCGACAGCCGGGCTGCCTTTATCCGCCACCGTTGTCGACGCCGGGACCATCTGCGGTCGTCGAGCTTGGCGGCGCTCGGCCGCGCGGTGCGAGAAGTGCAGCCTGACGCCGGAGCGTGGGTCGTCCGGGATCACGAGCGCGCCAGCGATGTCGACGCTGCGTAGGCGGATCCCCGATGGTGCCCGGTCGGCGGCGCTGTTCTGCCAGGCTGTTTCGATGGCCATGGATACTTGTGTGGCCGGCGGCCGTGTAGACGAGCGTATGCAGCATGCGGTGGTCTTATGAGCCAGTCTGAGCGCATGAAATGCCGCCGGATGGAGACGAGCGGGTCGTCGTCCGGGAGAAGGCCGTCGAGGAGGTCGTGAGCCAGGAATGAGCGAAGGCTGTAGTCGAGGATAAGGCTCCACGGGTATGTTAGGAGACTGGGGAGGAAGCTTGGTGACTTCGCTCCCGTGGGGGACTTGATCGCTTCGATGTCGAAGACGTGGCTGCCCTGCGGAAAGAGGCAGATGCGGTTTCGCTCTGGCACCACTGTATCCTGGCCTCACCCTAGGCATATGCCACAGGGATGTTTGGGCAACATTTGCTGGATGGGGTTGTTCAGCGCACTGTAGGGGCCGATCGCCATGAGGGAGTTGGCCTCTTCGCTCATTTCCTCCAGGGCGCTGCTGGTCGGGCAAGGCTGCGGACCTAATACTTGAGTCCAAGTTGCTTGCCATGAATCATATTTGATCTCTTCATCGGCAAGTAATATGAGACACCGTCCTAGAGTAGACCACTGGTTGATAGCACCGAGCACCGCGAGCGCGTCTCGTACTCGCCGGCGATGACCCAAGGGAAGAGAGAGCGTCGCCAGGAGAAGGTAAAGGCGACTTCTATCAGTGAAACTTGTCAGCCTGGTGCGCTAAGGTATTTGAGATGCTGTTCACCGTCATGGTCGACATCTGGCCATTCTGATTGAGTGCAGTCCCACGAATGACGGCGTGAACGCGGAAGCCGGCTGCGAGGGCGGCTAAGGGCGGTTTGGAGAGGGGCGTGGCGCCCTCGCCGCGGCAATAGCAGGAGGCTCGCGCGTTCCAGGCGTAACAGCAGCCTGAGGGTCCAAGGACACTACGAGAGAGCAGTGTTAGTCGGGCAAGTCTTTGGTGGGGTGCGGGCGTACTTGGTGCTGGACGCGATGAAGGGCATGCCTGGGTCGAGTATGAGGTTAGCAGCGGAGATGATGGCAGTCTCGCAGTTATCAGATGAGAAGAATGAGATGGAGGCGCTGGCAAACTAGATGTAAAGCTGCCAGGCAGATCGAGCAGCCCGTGTCGAGCCGTTTTCCCGCCGCGCCAACCTAGACTGACGTCGGTGATGCCGACCATCGTGCGCGATTTCTTCTCATGCTACAGCAAAGGCCGCTTGCCCCCTTTATCTGCGTAGCCCACGCCACGATCGCGGACGCCGTGGTGCAGCACCCCTCCTTCTACTGTGTAGTGGGCTTCAGCCTGGGCTCCGCGTTTGCGCTATCAAACCTGCTCAAGCGGCAAAGCAGGATCGACACCAGGACAGGTTTGCAGTCTCGTTCTTCTTCGTTACGGTGCTGTCTTTGAGACGGTTATGGCGAGTTCTCCGTTGTGGAGCTCGCTGCTGTGGCGGATCGGCGAGGAGATCGTTATGGTGAAGTGTTGAACGAAGATGCGCGGAAGCGGCGTGGCAGACACTCTGGAACAACTTCAGTTTTCCTGCATAGCATTCCCGTCGGTGACATGCCGATTCATGCTGCCAACCATTAGAGAGGGGGCTTCGAGAGCGAGTAAGACGAGTTGGGCGTCGTCGCGCTAGGATTGCGATTCCAAGGACAAGGTGTGCGTCGCGCAGCGCGCTGACGCTGCTGGCGACCGCGGGATATAAACGTCAACGGCTGACCTCACTTGCGCCGGAAGGTGTCAATGCAGCTCCACTGTGCCTACAGACTGCCAAAGCGAGACAACCTGAAGCTCTGGCATCCAACAAGACGTGCGGCGGTGATGATCGCAAGTCAGCAGCGGGGATTTTCTTCCTTGAGAGCCCGCGCATGGCGGCCAAACAACGAAAAAGAGGTCGCGTCAACCGGAGGCAGTGCAATACCGGTGACACAATGGGCAGTGGCATGAGCGGAGCTCAGAGGCCACCGACCTGGTTCCAAAGAATGTGATCCTGAGCGGGTTAGCTGACCCCGCCCAAGATCAGTCGGCCTAGGAGTGTTACTATAATTGAGCTCCAGCTAGCCGACCATGGGGAAGAAAAGGGAGCAGTCAGGGCGAGGAGGAGAGGGGTTTATATAGGCGAGCAGGAGGGCAGGATTGATCCGCCAGGCAACCGCCGTCACATGGTCATCTGAAATCATTCAAACTTTGGTGACAACCACGGGGCTGTCCATGGAGCGATCTTCCCACATTCGGCAGCAGCGAGCTGCTGATTAAGTCGCTAAGCGAGTGGTGGCCCCCCTCCGGCAGCACTATAAATATCGACCGTCTCCTCGCCCTCGGCTCCTCTTTTCCTCCCCATGCTGGCTGAATCTACTCGGTTTAATCTCTGTAGTGCCAGCATCATACCAGGCTGAGTCGAGTGTTTCCTTTGTTCTTGCCCTTCCTCCCCTTCCTCTCGAGCTTTGGTAGATCAGGACTTATCACATCAGACTTAGAAGCCAGCAAAGGCTCATATTCCTCAACTATGACTTGGGAGCTCTCGGGCTTAAAACACATTTTTTTCGTCGTTCGCTTTGACATGCTCAAAGCCTCGAGGAAGAAAACAGCACCAAAAATCATGCCTTGTGTTCTCAGTCTCGTTTGCTTTGGTCCAAGTGAAGTCACGGTTCTCTCCTGGTTGTGGCGCCTGCGCATTGGCGTGGAGTGTGGCAACCGTGGATCAACGCCGACGCTTCACCTTAGGTGCCTTACCCTACTGCCACTGCTAGGAACGCATTGCCTCTGGCCAATGTGGCCTTCGCAATCATCCTTAGCTATTACCTTAGCGCCGCGCCGACACTTGAGGGAAATTGTTGCTTTCTGTTCCTCGTAAAAAGACTTATTGCTGGTGTCCTTCTGCGCAGCAAGAGCGAAGTCTGTTCGCCCTCGGGTCTTCTAGGTACAGCCGCGCACAGCATGGGCATCGCCATGGCCGCCATCTCCACAGCAGCACAGCTATGCTCTGAGAAATACAGTTACATTGGCACTCTGGGCATCGGTATTGGCCTGACTGTAATATTTGGAGCCGATCTACTGCTTGGTCGAACTCCGTCGCGGTCAGTCTTTTGTAGAAGATGGTGTCCCACAGAGACGCCTCGACAGAGTTGCAACACCGGGGCCGCTAAGTTTGCCAGACTTCCAACATCTCGACAGCAAGATCCTCGTTGCTACCCAGCTACGCTAACATACAATGCTAAAGATGTTTTCCGCTGATCCTACCGTCTCAATCTGTCATCCGCGCCAGCTAGACAATCGTGATGGAAGTCACAACACCATCCAATGAGAGAGCGAAATCTCGAACCACACCAGACTTTTCTGGTCTCGTGAAGTCTGTTTGCCACCAGTTTGCTTCGCGAGGCTCTTGCGGCGGCTGTTGTGCCCTCTCCTTCACAAGGATACAAAAGCCTACCCGCTTGAATGATCCTTCACGGTCCGGTCTGAGGATCAGACAACCTCTCTCAGACCTACGCGCCGAGAGGGCTTCCAGGATCGGCATGCACAACACTTCCGTCCCTACTTCCAACCCGTCTCCGACCTTGGGATCGACCCTGCAATCAGGCATGCAGAACTTTACCGCTGTACCATCAGAAACATCCTTCAGCGTCCACGGCAGGACCAGCTTCTCATCATCCGCGATCCAGGCCCTGACGGGCCAGCCGGACAGCTTGATGTAGCCCGCCTTCACCGCGCCGGTCGGGTTCTCCCCGACCATCTCGCAAGCCGCATCCCTAACGACGCACACCTGCCGCTGCTGGCCGCACGGGTGAACGGGATGGAGGGCGTGCTTGCCGCGCGCCCAGAAGCGGTGCTGAGCGGTGCGCGGGACTCTGCTCGCGGGGTCGGCGCCGTCCAGCTCGACGGCGGCCCACGACCAGGACGGAGCGCGGTAGAGCTGCGCGCCGGCCTTCGCCTCCTCCGGCCTGGTTCGGGCGTTGGGGAGGGCCCTGCTGCCGAGGGCGATGCGCAGCGGAAAGGAGTAGTCCGTGGTGCTGTACCAGCAGAGGCCCTGGACGAGGAACTCGCGCCAGAGGCCGGCGAGGTAGGTCGCGTCCTTGCCGTGCTGCCGCCTGTCGTGCTGGAACACCTGGGCCAGGCCCGACAGCGCGGGCAGCTTGTCCTCCGGGTAGCTGAGGTTGCGCATCGAGTAGTTGCTGACGATGTCTTCCCAGTGCTCCAGCGCGTCGAAGTCGTCGGCCGGGACCGTCTTTGCGAGCTCGCCGAGCCACTTGCGCCAGCCGGCCGCCCCGGTGATCTGCCCGCACTCGCACTTGTGCGCCTGCTTGCACCTCCAGATGACGTCGAACTCGCCGAAGTGCAGCACGCGCGGAGGGAGCAGGAACTCCTGGAACGTCCAGCCGCGCTTCTCGAGCTCGGACGGCCTGCCCCAGTGATTCTTGTCGGCGCGGATGTAAAAGGATGCCGCCTTCCCATCATCGGCGATTACGCTTAGCTTGTGGTCTTCGATCTCCTCGGAAAATATGCCTTTGTCTGTGCTGGTGGAGATGTCGGCCGAGATGGTGAAGTGGGAGTTCCTGTAGATGGCCGACATCTTCGAATTTTCCCGAGCATAGTCTTCCTTTTGCTGTTGCGTCTCTCGTTCCGTTGGGCGGTCGCGGATCTCCTGGAGGATGCACAACGCGTCAATCCATAGGTAAGCAACTTCCATGCTCCTGGCTACGATGACAGCATCTTTGAATGTCTTCGGGAGGTTGTCAAAGGCAATACCTGCTCTGTGCTCGTCTATAGTCCTCGTGTTTGTGAGGAGAAGTGTCCCGCCCCAGCGGTAGCTTAGACATGCGTATGGATGCTCTGATCCGGTTCTGGCGATCACGCGGATGCGATCTTTCTCTCTGATATCCAACAGCCTCCTTGGGAACTCACCAAGATCCTCGGTGTTACAGTGGTGATTTTCAACACAATCTTCCAGCCATTCTTTGGCTTTCTGAAATGTCTGAGGCTTGTTGGTTGTGGACCCAAAGCGATTGGCTGTTGGAAAATGATAGCCTCGCAAGGTAAAGTTCGAAGGGTCCTCCGAGTCCTGAAAGAGAATGATCGTTATGTACTTTCCGTCGACCACAAATGAAAGATCTTTCTCTGTTTTCTCAGCGAGAAATCGTGGAGGGAAAACAGTGATGGACTCCAGGGTGACAGGCTTCGGCGCTGAATATAAGTGCGGCAGCTGCCCATTGACGACGGCGAGGATTGCCTCTTTGAATGCCGCGCAGAGCAGACAAGATTCAGCTGCGGCTCGGATTCGAGAAAATGCAACGGAGCGAAACATTCTTCTCTCTTCGCAAGGACACATGACACTGGGTTGCGGGACGTCGGCCATGATGGAACAGTGCTGGAGAGTGCAAGCGGAAATGCAGGCGATTGCTGATCAAGAAAGTGGCACAGGGAGCAGTCCTTGAGCGATGTCAGAGCAATCCCGAAGAGCTGTGTTCGGTCATGATAATTCAAGGTCATAGACACCTTTTATTGAATGTGCGGGGAAAATACCGGATCGCCGTGAAGTCATTATCGTTCCAAAAATACCGAGTTAGAACCCGCAGCTGTAACGAGCGTATCCGCTAAGTCCCCGTTGTCCCGGCAGAGGGCTCCCATTTTTCACGTGAATCAGCGCGACCGATCCTTTCTCGGCACTCATTCCACAGTAGCCGTATCAGCATCGTGCTTCCATAACCTACATAAAAATATTCTGGACTGGAGATATCTGCGTTCACACTGGTACATAAAAATTTCCTTTCACTCATGGCTGAGCATCACGCACAGCCTGCTGCATGTTCCCGGCACCATTGTCGTCACAGGTTTCAAGACGGCGCCGATAATTCTCTGGGCCGTCGAATCGAAAGACATGTCACACAACGAAGTTCAGGCCACCGTCCATTCTTGCCTTTTTGCCTTTGCGCGACGTTGTACTACCGAGGTCAAGAGTAATCATCTTGAGGTATTTGTTGGGGTGCGGGGCACACGCGATAAGAATGCTGTAGTGCCACAGACCTCTTTATGGATCCCTGCACGAAGACGACAAACTTGATGGTATCGCGAGTACTCTCGTGTCACAGATCACCTTACTCAAAACAATGGCTCGCCGCAGTCCTTCGTCCGTGAAAGGTACGAGTGGTCGCCGTAATCTCAGCGTAACCGCAACTGGAAAAAGGTGTCCGTTGTGGCACAGCATGAGATCTCGCGTGCGTGAAAATAATCTGTAGCTCTCGGCAACGCCGTCCCGTCATGAGCCCCCATCCCACGCACGCGGGCCGACCCGTGTCTGATGCCGCAGAGAAATGCAGCGCCTACGGCACCCGCTAGTAAAACCGGTCACAGTGTCCATCGCAGCTGGAGATCGCTGCCGTGTACACCATGCACGGCACCTTTTTGAGACAAAACTTGCCGGAAGCCAACAACAGCCCTGCATGCCGCCCATATTGGGGCTGCAGGTTACGCTCACCGGTCAGAGAGCAAAGAGGCAGCAAGATGCTCGGGGTGGCTATTGTGTTATCCTAGACTCGTAGTACACCAAACCGGTGAGAGGTACGGGGGGATGACAGGACTAGCACTTGGCACAGTTGCGATGTGCTGCTCGCTTGCCTATATATTCAGCGTATATTTCACGCAAAGTCACTTCAAACAGTCTCATAGCTTCTTTCTGGAATAACCCAACTTGCCAACAAATGTTCTGGTCAGCCAAAATGCCCAGTCGGAAGACGCAGGTGCTCATCGTGGGCTCAGGGCCCGTCGGGGCGACATACGCAAGGAAGCTCGTGGACCAAGGCATTGACGTGCTCATGGTTGAGATGGGAGCTCAGTACTCAGTTGACCCATGATGACTTGAAGAGATGGGCACCGGTGGCTGACAAGCAGTGACAGGGAGCGACCGATCATCGGCGACCACATGAAGAATAGCATTCCGGCTCAGAAGAACATCAACAAATTCATGGAGTAAGATCAACCAATCCAAACTTGGACGATCTAAGCTAAAAGTATGTTCCAGTGTCATCAAGGTACAGGAATACTTTCCACGCGCAGACCGAATCCGCGCTGATTGATGAATCATAGGGCCAATTGGATCAGCTCTCCGTCGAGGTTGGAGGGCACCAGGCGCCAACGATTGAGCCTATAAGCTACCATCCGTGAGTGTTGGACAGAATAGATTGTGAACCGATGTCTAAACCTTCTGTAGCGATGAGCCAATCATCCAGAACGGTTCCAACCCACTTCAGAAGCCTGACAACAACCTGCGCGGAGCCGCTGCCAGCAGGACTGTTGGCGGAATGAGTGCCCATTGGACCTGCTGCACTCCACGCCAGCATCGCACTCACGAACGCTCCAAGGTTTTTACTGAGGAGCAGTGGGACTCGCTGTACAAAGAAGCCGAGACCTTGTTGGGAACGAATTCAACCTCGTTCGACTCAATTCGCCAGAGACTGCTTTTGAAGGCCTTGAATGATGCATATCCGGACGGGAGCAAAAAATTCAGTTCCCTCCCTCTGGCATGCTCGCGTTCGGAGCGAAACAGCAGTTATGTGAAGTGGTCTTCGAGTGCGACAATCCTGGGAGAAGAGATCACCTCCGGGAAGGCCGAAAAACACTTCGAGCTTCTGCCCCAGCACCAATGTATGGAGCTGAAGCGTGGCGGCGACGGCAAGATCAAATAAGCCACGGTGAAAGATCTTCTTGGTGACGAGGAAATCCGCATCGAAGCGGACAAGTATGTAGTCTGTGCTGGCGCCATCCTCACCCCAGGCATCCTGTGGAAATCAGGCTTCAAGAAGACGCATCCGGCGCTGGTAAGATCTCACAACCCGCCAGAACCGTAATTCACCGCTGACTGTACGAAAGGGACGCTTTCTCACTGAACAGACGCTGGCCTTCTGCCAAGTTATCCTAAAGTCTAATCTAGTCAAGAATATCCCTGGAGACAACCTGGGCTGTCAGCATGCGCTTGATAAACACAAGGAAAAGTTTGATGAAGACCCCGTGCCATTCCCGTTCGAAGATGATGACCCTCAGGTTCGTGTTCCCCCTCCGATGATCAGTTGCAGTGCATCCACTTACGCACCCTGCATGCAGATATATCTGCCCGTTACGGAGGATCGGCTTTGGCATGCTCAGGTACGTGCCATTCGCATAGGAATATAGAGATATGCTGGCTGAGGATACCAATGCAATAGATTCACCGCGATGCCTTCTCCTACGGGCAGACCCCACCAGGCATCGACCAGCGGCTGGTAGTAGATCTGCGCTTCTTCGGCCCCGTCAAGCCTACGTCGCAGAACCGCGTCGAGTTCTCGGACAGCATCACCGACGCATACGGCATGCCGCAGCCGACGTTCTACTACAAGCTCTCCACAGTAGATGCCTGCATCGCTCACGATATGATGTCCGAGTACGTTGTTGACCCTCTTACCCTGCCCTCAATCTCATCAGACAAACGCTGACGATCATTCAGCATGATACAGGTGGCTCGGCACCTCGGCGGCTGGGTTCCTGGCTCTGAGCCCAAGATGCTCGAGCCGGGCGCTTCGCTGCACATCTGTGTAAGTACCAGTCTTGATCACAAGGAGAAAGCGCTGACACTCTCCGGCAGGGCACCACGCGCGCTGGAACCAAGATCGAAGACTCGGTCGTCAACGAAAAGTCGCAGGTCTGGAAGTGTGAGAACCTGTACCTTGGCGGCTGCAATGTCATCCCTGGTCCTAACGCGTCGAACCCGACGTTGACCGCTATATGCTTTGCGCTTGAGGGCGCGGAGGATATCATCAGGAGCTTCAAGCCAGCTCCTAAGTAGATGGTTCTACTTTCCTCTTCTCTTTCATGGCCTTTAGCTTTGCTGTTTCCTTTGACTCCCTGGCAAAATTTGCGGTACATAGTATCGCGTCCTTCGTTAAGGCTCCAATGTACGCCAATCAATGCTAAGTGGAAAGCTCTTTTCCGGTCTTACTCAAATTTTGCACGAATGCATCGTTTTACGAAGGTCCTCAGCGCATGCACCATGATCTGGAAGTACGCCGTCAAGTCTTGTGGGTAAAATGCGCTCAAGAACAGATCCAGAAGCTGTGGGTTGCAAGTTGCGCTACTTTCCTTCCGATATGCTTGTTACGGAATTGTATCACACTGGCCTGGCGCTTCCAGGCATGGGAGAGCATTCCTGCAGTGTGCACGGAGTTTGCCTGGTCTGGCTGCTACAACAATCTTCGCTTGTGTGGCCGGCATCGGATGGGTACATGCCGGGTGAACTATGCGGATTTTACAAGCTGTCAACCACATTGGCCCGCAATCACGTGTTTTACCTCCTTGTTCCACACGCGTTTTACTACTTGCCTTGTTACTACACCATACACCTACCCCTGCACAAGTCATTCACCCTAGTTATGCGTATTTCCGTAAATCCGATCATTACACCTATATAGCAAGATTCTGTAGCAACAATAAGAAAACCAGCGGTGTATTCTTTCTCGCACCGTTCGACACAAGCGGATGCCAGCTTATGAGCACATAAACTATCAAGGGTGATTGTTTTACTCTTCGCGGGCTTGATAGAGAGCCGCTCTCGGAGTTTCTGGAGGCTCTTCGAAGCAAGTATGATTGGCATGTTGCTTCTGGTATATTCGAATTACATCGTAAAAGCGCCTTAGAATAATGTAGAAACTCCTATTCACATCTGTACCTGGCTTCTTTGAAGTCTTCTTTTGTGCCAACTGCTGAAATGCCACTTTTTAGGCAAATTACTGGTGATGCCATCAAACACCTTGGCCGACCTACGCCCTCAACAAACCTGTTCACAGTATGCCTACACTAACCATTGCTTCCTACCCAGAACACTCTTGACGCGGTCCAGAACCAACTGCGTCGTCCCTCCGAGCTATGTCCATGGCACAGCCTTGATATCGAGCCCCATAGCTTCCGCCTTCTCCGCATTGATCAAGCCACCCGTGAACAGCATCCTCCTCGCCCTCTCCGCCCCGCCCTGCCCCGTCCACGCCGCTGTCGTCGCACATCCCCACATCAGATTTAACAGGCATCCTATCGCACGTCCTCCGCCGTGACCGCGAGGCCGCAATGTGGAAGAGGCTCCGCGAAGCAGACAGTGTGTTCGCCCGTGATAGCGTAGTCCGCCACGGGGTCGTAGCAGCCGCGAGAGCCGGCAGCGAGGCCTTTAACGACGATGCAGTGGATGCTTGGGTCGGCGGTGGCAGGACGCATCGCGGAGCGGAGTTCGTGGGGAATGTGCGAGTTGATGGCGTTTGGGTGCGCTGGGCGGTCCAGGGTGATGGGCATCGATTTTCCATCGGCGGGGGTGGTGTACAAGATGGATTGGAAGGGTGTCTCTTCTGTGTTGCTGCTATAGCGGTCTCAAACTTGAAGGAACGGAATGTAGAAGAGGGGTTCGGAATTGATTGTGGTTTCGCGAGTTGGCTTACCTCGACAACGGAAGCGGCGGAGTGATCGGTTACAGGCTTACAGCACTTCTTTGACGACCTCAGCCCGTGTTGGCGCCCCACAGACTTCCTTATCTGCCCTGCACTTGGCGCTGCGAAGGCTATGCCGTTATGTGATACAGCCACACAGTGGGGTTTTATGCGCCATATTTACGTGGTTGGTGGAGGAAGCGTGGACCCCAACGCTCAGCCCCGGGCGCTTATGCTTACAAAACTGCCCCAGCCTCGACGTCGAGCCTGAACTCTTCAACTTCTCCGCCTCGCAGCCTCGCGAACAAAGACTCAACTCATTCTTCCTCCCCGTCGCATCTACCGGAGCAAGAGAAATTCTTCCGACTTCTGGAGCTGTTACCCGGCCGAGAAGACAGCAACATCCAGTGCCGCCTGCG
This sequence comes from Neofusicoccum cordaticola, assembly GCA_009830905.1. Taxonomy (NCBI): domain Eukaryota; kingdom Fungi; phylum Ascomycota; class Dothideomycetes; order Botryosphaeriales; family Botryosphaeriaceae; genus Neofusicoccum; species Neofusicoccum cordaticola. The sequence goes on from RHKD01000398.1 coordinate 49,660, forward strand.
CATCCACTCTCTCAACTTCCACCCCGAGTACGATGCCATCTCGTACGTTTGGGGAGCCCCAGAGGACAAAGTCAATATCTTCTGCAATCGCAAACCCTTGAGAGTGCCGCAAAACCTCCGAGACGCCCTTGAACAGTTGCGAGACGAAAGAGAATCCCGGATCCTGTGGGCCGACTCCGTCTGCATCAATCAAGAAGATCCAAAAGAGCAAGGTCACCAAGTCCAGCTTATGCGCGAGATCTTGAAGAACGCATCTTGCGTCAACGCTTGGCTTGGCCGTGGCGATAACTTTGACGCTGAAATTGCATGTCAAACTTTCCGTGCTCTACGAGATGCCTGGGTCTCGGGAGGCCCTAAAGATCTAGACATTGGAGTCAAACAAGTTTCAGAGTATGAATGGGATCAAATGGAAGCATTCGTCGCTGTACCTTGGTTCCATCGTGTCTGGATCCTTCAGGAGATCGGCTTAGCTTCCCGTGCAATTCTCATGTGTGGTCTCGCCAGAATTCCGTGGAAGGTCCTTCAGGTACTCAGCAGGAGGTACGATCATCAACCAATTTTTTCTATCCGTAGAGATACTATCGTAGGCCCTATACATGACCTTGATCTTAATTTGAAGGACAGCAAGAAAAGGATGTGCGAATAATACTCGCCGTAGCCCGGGATTTCCGCTGTTCCAACATGAGAGACAAAGTCTACGCGTTGTTGGGTCATGCTTCATTCCATAATCTTCGGAAGAAAGCCAGAGGAGAGCCTTTCATAACGGTAGACTACTCCCTATCTGTCGCTGACACATACTTCAACGCCGCCGTAAAGCTGATGGAACTCCCGGATCCGCTACATATCCTCTCAATGGTACAACACGATGAGAGTGCCTTTCATAATCCCGACTCCGAACTACCATCGTGGGTTCCAAGATTCGATGTCAATGACACTCCTTGGACCTTTCAATGGCCGCACGAAACCACATACGATGCAGGTGCCGGAAGCTCACCTCGGTTTAGTATCGATAACAAAAGTCTCCAGGTCTCCGGAGTCTATCTAGATTCAATTACGTGGATTTCCGATACATTGATGATGAGGAGTCAATTGTGGAAGAAAATCAATGTCAGTATCAAGCCCATCTTGGAAGAAATCGAAGCTGGGGATGGGACCAATGGTGAAAACCTCCGCAGTCTCATGCGAAGATTCTGTTCAACACTCAGCGGCCGTAGCAGACCAGAGAAGAATCCTCCAAGTTCACATGGGGCTGAAGAAGAAGTGGAAAAGATAATGAGTAATGCTTTGTCATATTTTCGAGAAAGTGAGATAGGAATGCGCGCTGTGAAGGTTCTCAGCGTGAACCTCTCAGATGGGGACGCATCAAAGTTCTCGGATCTCTTAACAGAACTCACTCACGGTCGGCGTTTTTTTATTAGCCGGAAAGGATTTTACGGGTTAGCTCCAAATGTAGCACGGACAGGGGACAAGATTTGTGTTTTTTCGGAGCTCGGGTGCCTTTTATCTTGAGGCCCAAATCTGAACCAGGCGAATACCGGTTTTGTGGAGAATGCTACTTTGAGGATTGGATGTATGGAAAAGACCGACAACACGGAGACGTTTACGCTGGTGTAGCTCTTTCCACGCCCCCTTCCTTTCGGAGCTAGAAACAATGCTTCGGAGGTTTATATACTTTCCGGTTGAGCAAATTTGACTGGTTTTTAAAGTTCATTAACGGTGCATAATCTCAAAGTTCAATCAACCCAGGAGCTTCCGAAATAATGAATGATACTCCAAGACTCCGAATCCCCCAAACGAGAACAAACAGATGTCATCCCAGTGTCTGACCCACCCAGACTCAGGCATTCTCCGCAGCCATGTAGACTGCCTTCTCAAACCTTTCCAACAGCTCCACCGTCCGCTTATCCCCGCAAGGCAGCATATGCATCGCCTGCAGCCCAGCCACCCCGCTCTCAAAATCAATCCACTGCCACAAGCCGTTAGCACGCGTCCCTCTCACCCCACTACCCCTCTCAAGGCACTCACAAAATAGTAATTCCGCATCCCGCTCCACGCCACCGACCGCGCCCTCCTCCTCCCCGCCACATCCTCCAAATTCACCAACCCCCCCAACCCATACGTAATCGCCGCTCCGCGCGGCACGCCGCACAGCGCGCCCGGATCCACATTCTCGATACTCTCCAGCCCGTGCTTCGCCGCCAGCTGCGGCGTCCAGATTTCGCGCAGGGTCGCGGGGCGGATCGCCAGCCGCGGATCCTCGCGCAGCACGGCGGCGTAGATGGCCAGCAGGCTGGCGGCGCTGCCGGACAGGCCGCCGCCGCCGAAGTCGTCGGTGGTGGGGCGCGATATGTCCGGGATGGCGGCGAGCGCGCCGGACGCCGCGCCGCGCTCGAAGGTGGCGGCCAGGCGGGCGTGCGAGGAGGGGTGCTGGTCGAGGTGGTAGAGGATGTCGGTGGCGTGCAGGGGGGCGAAGATGTGGGCGTGCATGTAAGTGCCGAGGGAGAGGTTGGTGACTTTTTCGATCTGTGCAGACGCGTTAGAGAGAGGGAGGGAGGGGAGGGGGGGCGGCGACGTGCCATCAGGCCGGCCCAGTCCATGCCTGGGGAGTACATCCATTTAGTGCCGGGTTCTTCGACGAGGAAGAGCTCGTAGGCTTCTCTCTGTGGGATGAGGTTGAGTATGTGGCAGTAGATGGATGAGTTGATGGTGGATTCTCACGATAGTTTTGGGATGTGGCTGGGGGCCGCGCAGCTCTTGGTATTTCTGGAGAGTCGGGCTTTCGAACGCGTACGCCAGGCCACTCGAGTGGGAGAGCAGCCTCCTTGAGTCTGTGTATTAGTCATAGAGATTGAGTCAAGCTTGCGAAGAAGCTCAGTGACACGCACCGTAGGGTGACGGCGTTCTTTGCAGACACAAAAATCGGCTGGTCGTTGTTGTCAAAGCTGGTCAGGATCTTCGGATTCTTCCACTCCGGAAGAACGTCTCCAATGTCGCCATCGAGACTCAGAAGGCCTTTGTCGACACACTGCAGAGCGGCGAGAGTGGTGATGAACTTGGTGGAAGACGCGATCGTGTACATGGAATCGGTGGGACTCGTGGGGTCGGCATTGCGCCCTGGCTGCAAATCATCTCCGAAGCATTTCACATAGTTCAAAGTGCCTTGGCAAGCATCAGTGAGATGCCAGCAGCCCTGCATGGAGCCAGCTTTGCGTACCCGAGCGGTTTACTGCGCCGAAGGTAGTGCGGGGCAAGGGCAGGCCATCGCCTTCTTGGGGGTTGAGGAACGTTGCGACTGTCTCGTTGAAGGACTCCATTTTGCAGAATTGGTTCTCAGAGAATGCGATGGTCGAAGAGAAAAAGTCGCCAAAGGGCAGTCTTATATGCCTTACGCTGCGGTCAGAGTTAACGCCAAGGCTGAGGATTCGAAGGATTCCCGTCGCGGTGTCGCAAAGTGAACCCCCGCGATCCCCGGTGTCCCGCACCAATGTGTTTCTTATCACGGCGTCACTTCTTGCGGCACACCTCGTGCGGTGTTTCAGTAATCAGGAGAATCGAAATGCCGTCAGCTGAGAGTCTCGCACATTTCAGGAAGGTCTGTCGCTGCTGGCAAATGGCTGTTCGACACCTTATCACGGTGTTGATTATTCATTGCTCGTGACTTTTAGACAACAAATTCAATTCAGCGGATGTTGCTGCGGCAAGGGAGTAGGAGAAGAGCCCTGGAAATTTGGAGATTTGGGAAACACTGTGTAGAAATACCGTCTTGAAATAATCCTTGAAATACCACCTCTGACTATCTTTGGAAAAGCATTGTCCCATCTACTCGCCTGCACTTCTTAGGACATACATGAGAGCGGTGATCATGTCTCAAAGATCAACTTTGGAGCGACATGTGCAATTCAAGATCTGGTCAGAAGTTGAAAATGGTGATGACGAGAAAGGAATATAACTCCCAGTATGTGTCAGGTGTCAATGCCGCGCTAAATACAAGCTGCGGAGACCGTGTACACTAGGAGCCCTTTTCCGTAGTAGTAAGGAAAGGAAGAGAGAGGAAGTTATAAAATACCTTGCTCAATGTCGCCTGGCACCATGACTGAGATCCGTGCAGTTTGCCGCAGACCGAGAAGCCCACTCAGGATGAGACCAAGAGTGATACCCCACGGGATGGGCTCAAGGAGAATCCACCGGATATCGAAGCCAAGGACCAAGCCAATAGTGGCTGCGACAATCATCCATGCAGCAGTCTTTGACTTGATGTTCTCGGTTTAGGTGGTAGTAGGCGAAGGCTGAGATGGGCCAAACCATGTATGGTATAGTATTCAGCCGTAAAGCGGTAGTAAAGTTGTGTCTTGCAGCGCCCCGGTGAAGCACGGTCGTGGCTACAACCGATAGGAACATGGAGGAGGCTGTAGATATCTGCAAGAGCGATCGATGAAAATTTGGTCTGGCGATGGTGGACTTGATCGCCTCGACATCTTCGTTCATGCTAGGCAAGTCCAAATTTCGTTGGTCATTGACATGTATGCCATGCAAGCTGTTGAAAAAAAGGTGCTTTTGAGGGGAAGAATTGATGAGTGATCGAGGCTTATAACTAAAAGTTGAGACTTTAGAGACGCTGAGACTTTAGAGATGCTGAGGTGTCTTCCGGCGATGGGGTATCGAGAGGATTTCGAGATGGGATGTGACTGACTTATATGCTGAGCATTCCTAGCTATTCGTTCATGCACAAGAACAGACACACTATCGGACTGTCTCATAGATCCATCACCCATGAGGCTATTTTTGACCGGTCAAGCGCCCAGCTAGGCTACACAAAGGGCGAAGTGAATGCTTCAGAGGTTACACAGATCAGCACAGCCTTATACTCCTATAGGCTAAGTCCCCGGTCAAGTTACATAAGGGGCTGGGTGCATACTACTGCTTTACATAGATCAGCACAGCCTCGTACTCTTACCGGTCAACCCCAAATGACTCAAGGCAGACACCGCCTACCATCGAATAGACAGTCGCGCTCACCTGTTGATCTCCAATACACAGCCTCGATCAAGACAGTTGTGAGTTCCTGCAGCATGAGCTTCGAGGTTGATTAGGCGGCCTCGGTCTGCAAGGCTGATTTCACACGGCTTCGCCTTCCTTGTGAAACTCCTAATTCGACTAGTTGCGAGACATGTTGGTGCCAAAATCATATCCCTGATTGAGGCCTCCGTGCAGTGTTCAACATTATACTGGAGAGTCCCGACCAAAATCCGCTTAGAGACTCTTGGTCGCCGCCCATCTTTACGCACCTCATCTCAACTATCCCTTTAATGCCAGATTTTCGCTCCTGTAATTCTCGGTATTGACCTTTATAGATCTAAGCATCGTGCACATGCTTTCCTACGTTGCCGATTCGGGTGCCTGGTTTCGTGGGCTCGACTACGGGCTGCCTCTGGAGATAATGGCAGCACTTGTCCGCCACGCCGCTACATCGATAGTCGGAGCTCTTATAGGGGTCACGAGCGTTACCTGGGTAGCGCTCAGGAACGAGCCAGTAGTTCCCGCGCGCCTTTGCTAGCTGTTCGTGCTCCACTCTCAGTCTCGAAGCTTCTCGTACTAACAAGGTCTTCTAAAAGATTCTTCTGTTAGTGGGCCAGCCTGACACTACTGTATCTGATCCTCCATTCGATCCACATAATGCATACGAAGGTGTACGCCTTACTCCCTCATTACTGTAATTGTGGATCACTGGCTCACATTTTCAGCTATATCCTGGCCACTCTTCTCCTCGCCGCAGTATGCACTGCCCTACTCTCCACGGAACAACGCTTCGGTTTGAGTGGCTTCGCCGCCGTTACGTCGACTCCGCCATGCATATCGTTCGGGCCGTTCCTTGCAACGTTTCTACTACCGGAGAAGCGGCGTAGGCAAGACTTAGACATGAGGTTATAATGAGATTGAGCTTATTGAAGATATCTGATATCTGGTCAGCAATCAAGATTAATTCTACCTTCGCACATCACAACATCTTTCTATGAAGGCCGATGTTGGGTTGTCGGCAAAGGTGGAACGAGATGATTATTGTATGCCGTAGCGGGGTTGTTGGGAGGTCAGCGCTAGAGCCGATGCGGGGGGAGCGGCCCGTGCCGCAACTCTCTTGCTTCAGGGATCATGTACATGTGTCCCCGCGGTGTCTTGGGAACAATCTTGATGCTTATCGCAAAACTTTTTCACAATCTTTCATTAGACTTCAACAGTATTTTTATCGCAAAGTATGATGTGTCAATATTTTGATAAAAAGCTTGGCTACGTGAATGTTCACGTGATACCAGCCTACACCTTTCTAGAGATAGATAGTGTGAGGACTGGAGGGAAACAGGGAGTTCAGAGATGGCACATAAGCAGTTGGCTTCAATTGACAGACGAATCCTTAAGGGATTCAGGCCGACCGACGGTGGGCCGACGGTAGATATCTAGCTAGGCGAGGTCACGTGGTTATCACGTGACCCGCGGGCTCTTCGCATGCGTTTCGCAGGCGGAACGCACCATTAGGACCTGCAGTGGGCTCGGGAGCCTTACACTGCCCCCCCCCCCCAACGGCGGGGTCGTCCTCGACTCCGGAAAGTGAAAAAACCTTAAGGTTCCTGAGTGCCTTGTAGGGTAAAACCTCCATGGAGGGAAAAACGCCTATACAAGATCCAGAAGGAAAAACTCCGAACCCAGGGCCAAAGTGGACATAATGCCACCACCGAGGGCTTCTAGTATGTTCGCAACGGGCTCGCATGCGATTCGCATAGGGCTCGCGTCCTCTAAGACGGGTGTAGTCATACGGTACGGCAGGTTTGTTTGCCTGGGCCGGGATTATAGTCAACCTCCGCTTCTTCTATTTGGAGGGACAAGGACGTGCGCCGCGCGTGAGCCTTGCAGGCTCTTCGCATTCTAGGCGGTGGACTCCCGTAGGTCCTTCACGTTTATGGCATGTGCTCTAGCGTGTTGTCGCCGGCTGCCGGCCTTAGTAATGTTATCAGCTGGGCTTAAGTTGGTCAATCTCCGTGTCGTTAGACCTGGAGAGATAAAGGAATGCGCCGCGCGTGAGCCTCGTAGGCTCTTCGTATTGCGGGCGCTTGTTCGTAAGGTATGCTCACGCTTCTCTTGCTTTCGTTTAGGCATTGCCCATGTAACGCTTACGCATCTATGGATAGTATACGTGGCTATAGCGTAGTATAGTTGCATGGATAACGATAACGATTAGTGTATCGCGTGCGTAGCGGGTGCGAGGTAGGTGCGTAGTCGGGTCTCTTGCCGCGCGCGGAGCGGGTTCTATAATAGGTATAAGATAGCTTCCAGCCTTGCGGTGGAACCTCTTCTTCTACAACCACCACGAACTTTTCCGTAGCTACTCACGCCTTACTAAGGAGCCATTAGTCTGCGATGTCGAATATTTCTACCCGTCGTATTATAGAGGCTTGTAGGCTACCGCCGTCGCTCGAGGCGCAGCCTAAGCTCGTTGATAACTTGTGCGAGCGCTGTATCTCTCACTTCTACAGCTCTAAGGACACCGACCCGGAGCGTCGTGTCGCGATCGAGGCTGGCTGTGAGCGCAGCACTCCAGAGGCTAAGTGTACACGCTACCGCGGTGCTCGCCATAATTGCAAAGAGGTATGTTTGAACTGTTTCTCTTAACCCGAGCTCGCTTTACGTGCGAGACGCATACGCGCTAACCGCGAATTGTAGCCTCCTTATAAGTTTCGCAGGGCCAATAACGTTTTAGCTTATCTGCGCCGCACTACCGTCCGCCACGCTGAGCGCGGCGACCCTACTAATCGCGTTGAGCGCGACTTTACGAAGGTTACCGAGTACGCCCTTAAGTATATTAAGAGTTAGAAGGCCTGGTCGCTAAAGCATAAGAACGCTATTAAGTAGGCTGGAGGTGAGGTCGCGCATGGCCATGCTCGGCGCGCTTCGCGCGATGCCAACCTAGAGCGCTTTAAGGTGTATTACTACTTGCTTCGCGCATGCGTTTCGCATAGTGCTAACTATGGTATCGTAGCTAGACCTCGGCCTCTAGGGCGCTATGAACGCTACTAATATCCGTGTCGATCCTAAGCTTGAGGATCGCATTTTCTAGAGCATAGATAGTGGCTTTAATAAGCGTTACCTGGATCCTACCCGCGACAAGAGTCTTGACGAGCATGGCGGTTGGCGCGACCTTCGACTATACTAGTATAGACGGGGTGCGAATTGATTAAGGGGTGGGTTTGGGATTGAGTTCTTCGGGGTTTTGCTTTTATAGATAGTCTTTTAGTATGCGTTTTGCGTGCGTGCAATATGCGCTAAGCATGCGCGTTAAATGCGACTTCTCCATGGTCATAGCCATTTATTTAATAGTAACACTTGCAATTTCTTGAATAGCAGATGGGTGTTTTCTAGAAGTTTTCCTCGCCATACGGCGGGTTCTATAGTCTCTCGCACATAGACCTCCTAGTCCTAGGTTTCTTACGAAGCCTTTTTCAGCTTATTCTTTAACCCCTTAGGTCTCCCCGGTCCGCGTTTTGCGGGTTGCGTAAATCTCGACGGCTCTCCGACTGTTCTTCGCATGCGTTTCGCACCTAAGGGGCGTGATCCCTACGGGTGCCTTTGACGGTATTCGTTAAGGAGTTCCTAATAGTTCTCGAGCTCTAATTCGAGCTTCCACTCGTTATACTCCGCCGGCCAACCCAGCTATTAGACGAGGTATTTGGAACCGCTCGGGCCGTCTTCGTGTGTTACGATAGCCTCGACCTCCTATATATCTTCTACTAGATTAACTACCGGGGGCTAGAACCCGGGGCGAGCTAAGTGAGGCTCTAATAGTGACATATGGAAGATAGGGTGGAGCCGCTTTATTACTAGTGGTAGCTCGAGCTTATACGCGTATGTCCCGACCTTCTTAGTAATAATAAAAGGGCTAAAGAACTTACAATCAAGCTTCTTGTGTGGGCGCTTTGTGCGAATGTTTTTCGCTAATAGTAGCACCTTGTCTCCCTCCTCAAAATGCTTATCTAGGCGGCGCTTATTATAGTACTTTACTTAGAGCATCTAAGAGTAGTGGATGGCTTCCCTTATACGCGCGTATACGCGTTATATACGATCCATATACGCGGAGGCTGCGGTCGGCGTGAGAGCGATGTTCGCTACTCTATCTAGAGCCTCCGCTATTAACCGTAGCTAGTCCGGGCCTTTAAGGCCGTTAAGGGCATTTATTTCTACCCCAAAACTTAAAAGGTTTAGGGTTACCTTCGTTAACGCGTGTTCCTTATTGTTATAGGCATATACTACTATTAGTAGTAGTAGTACCTAGTTGTCTTGCTCCTAGTTGGCGTAGATGCGGAGGTACGTCTTAATTTCTTAATTCTAACGTTCCGTCTAACCATCCGTCTATAGGTGGAAAGTAGTACTAAACCGCTACTTTATGCCAAGGTCGTAACAGAAGTTTAACTAGTACTTACTAGTGAATACTATGCCTCTATCCGATACTAGAGAGTCGGGCACGATAGTATTAAGGAAGTGGTCACCTAGTAGGCGGGCCAGCTTCTTCGTATTAATGCTCTTATACACTAGGAAGTAGCACACTTTCTTAGTAGCTCGATCAACGAGGACTAAGATTAAGTTATAATAAGCGCCTTCGCTAGTCTACGACTCTAGTAGATTAGTAATAAAGTCTAAGAAGAGGTACTTCCATAGAAGGCCCTCTACCTCTAATAGCTATAGGTAGCTATAGGGCTTGTATCTTCGTACTTTATGCCTTTAGCACTTATTATAGGTATAGAGGTACTCCTTAATATCTTTCTTCAGGCTAGGCTACTTATACTTGCGTGCGATTACCTTATAAGTACGCTTGGAGCCGTAATAGCCTCCTAAAGGATTATCGTAATTACGCCGAAGAATCTCGTCCCTTAGAGGAGTACTATTAGGCACGTAGATCTTTAGTTCGCGGCGTAGGAGTCCTAAATAGTCTATTAACCATCCTTCTAGGGCTAAGTCCTCGCGGCTCTTATTCTTTATCTTGTTTGCGAATGCGTTAGCGTCCTAACTCTCGCGGATAAGGTTTGTAAGCGCCTACGGGGGTTGGTCTTCGAAGGAGCTTTCGCCTATAGCGGCTACTACCACCGTAGAGCGGGGTATAAGGCTAGTGTTACGGCGCAGCCTCTACAGGTTGAGGAAGTGGGAGATTAGCCCCGCAGGAAACGACAGAAGTCGGAGTCCTAAAGAACCGAGGTCGCGTGACCTCCGCGATCAATGGACCCACCCGCTCATCCGCCAAGGACAATGAGCAGCTAGGACCTCTGAGCGCTGTTGCTCAGACACCCCACCAAGCTCAGGAGGATAACGGTTGAGCGGTACTCGCCCATTGAGCATACAGATTGTATTCACTTCCTTACAGTATATATAGCTTCACTCCTTAGCTAGTGTTTGACCCTCTGTGGTCAACTTCACAATAGAATTTGGACTCTATTGGTAACACGGCCTTCGCACGTAGTGCTCAGCTACGTGTATTCGTCACTTCGTTCTCACTCACCCTCTCTTGTACCCACTCAAGGTAAACCCCCAAATACGGCTTACCACCCTCTTTGGTGTTTGGATCCTTAGAGGCAGAGGCCCGCCGTTACAGCTAGGAGACAGCGTTATACCTACGAACGTGCGTATAATATACATGCGGTTCGCATAATCTTCGCGGGCGGCCTGCTCGTAGGGTAATACCCTAACGGCGGCGATAATGTCTAGTAAAGATAGGGGAGAAGACGAATCTTCTTAGTCGACTATTCTACGAGGGTCCCTCGTATACTCTTCGTACGCGTCTCGCGTTATAGGAGTAGTAGCTTCCGAAGAGGCTCCTATAAGCTCCCGGGCCCGTAGCTTTTATTATAGCGTTAGCAATATAGCGTCTAAATATACCTTCTTATAGATCTCTTTGAAACCTAACGCGTAGTCGGGTCGCCGGCTAAGAGGATCGGCTAGGTTCGTAGCCCCCGGCTTGTATTTAATCTTAAAGTCGAAGCGCGCCAGCTCTTTAGTATAGCGTGCCTATCGCTCTAACAACTTCTTAGTAGTTATAAAGTATTTAAGATTATTATAATCGCTAAGCACGCGCGTCGGTTACGAGGCGTATACGAGGAAGTGTCGCCAAACCTTAAAATAGGTTACGATTGCGAGTAGTTCCTTGTTATATATATTATAGCGCACCTCCACCTCGGTAAACTTTTAACTATAGTAGGCGATAGGCAACTAGTATCTCTAGTCTCCCTCCTACTCTTAGGGTTGTAGTAGAATAGCCCCTATAGCGAAGTTGGACGCATCTATAATCAACATTAAGGGGAGTACCGGGTCGTAGTAACGAAGTACCGGTCCTTATATAAAGGCTGCTTTAAGCATGCGAAAAGCGTGCGCAGCGGCGTCGGGCCAAGTAAACTCTTAGTACTACTTAGTAGGGCCCTTCCGGGTTGCCTTCTTCGCTTTACCTAGTAGTAGCTTTAAAGCCTTCCGTACGAGGTTATTTAGTAGTTTTACTAGCGTAGAATAGTTCTAGATAAAGCGCCTATAGAAGTTTATAAAACCTAGGAAGGACTAAACCTCTCTAAAGGTCTTCGGCGACGGCCAGTCCTAAATTGCTTAGACTCTTTCGGCGTCTATAGTAATACTATCTAGTATTACTACGAAACCTAGAAACTCGGCTCGCGTCGTATAGAACTTATATTTTAAGAGTTTCGTATATAAGCTCTATTCTCGTAATCGGTCTAGTACGGCTCGTATATACTATACGTACGATTCCTTATTCTAAGAGTAGATAAGAATATTATCTAAGTAGACGATATAGACTATATCTATAAGGCTATCTAAGACTATATTAATATAGCTCTAGAAGATAGTAGGCGTATTAGCTAGGCTAAAAGGTATAACGAGGTACTTAAACAAGCCGTAGCGGGTCTTAAATACTATCTTCCACTTATCGTCTAGTCTAATACGGAGCCTATAGTAGGTATTACGCAAATCGAGCTTGGTAAAGATCTTCGCATATAATATACGATTTAATAGCTTACTAATAAGGAGTAAGGGATAGCGATTCTTAATCGTAACCTTATTTAACCCTCTATAATTAATATATAGCCGTATAGTTCCGTTAGGCTTCGGAACGAAGAGGATAGGCGCGCTAGCGGGACTCTTACTAGGCCTAATCCAACTCTTTTTAAGAGCCTAGTCAAGATACTCTCTTAAGATAACTAACTCGCGCTACGAGAGGTTATATAAGGGTATCTAAGGAGGCGTCTTGCCTTCCTCTAGATTAATAGCGTGGTCGTACTTTAAGTACTAAGTAAGCGTTTCTACTAGCTTGTCTAAGAAGATATCGGAGTAGCTCGCGTACTACGAGGGTAGGCTATTAACGATTATAACCGTAATAGCGGCTATAAGAGTATCTCGGCCTTCGTTGAGGTCCGGGTACGCTTCGTATACGAGGCTAATACGGTTCCACGTCTCTTAGATAGCGAGGACCGAGGCGCTTAGCGGGAATAGATCGGGATTTCGATCGCCGCCGCCTTACGTTAAGGTGCATTCTCCTACGACTATTAGTATAAAGCGCGGTTTAAAGGCTAGTAGAGGCCGAAGAATAAGAACTTCGTCGTCTTCGTTAAGACAAGTAATAAGCTTTTCTATAGTTATAATCTACACTCTCGTAAGGTCTAGTTAACTCTAGCGAAAGGAGCCTATAGTAAACTAGATAATGGGGTCGATATCTCGCATCTAAGGTATACTAAGAATAACGTTATAGCCTATAAAAGAGGCTCCCTAGAAGGGTAGAGGACTAGAGGCGCGAAGCTCTCTAGTATCGTTCGTAGTAGTAACGGTCAAGTCGTAGGAATTCTATACTATTATAGGATAACTATTAAGAAAGCGTACGCGTAGGGTGCGCTTCGTATGCGAAGTAGGTATTTATAGCCTACGTATAACATCCTAATTAATTAGGTTTATCGAATATCTCGTGTTAAAGAGTGCCTTTAAGGCAGTCTAACCTATTAGGATATTAATAAGAATGTCTAAGATAATCCTCTCGCTAGCTCCCTTAGAGTTCACGCCCAATAATAGGGAGCTTAAGGCTACTACTAGGCTTGGCCTTTTCCCGAGTTATCGTAGTTCTTAGAACTCTAGGTTTTAAGGATTTCGCCCTTACCTTAGAAGCTACGCTTCTTATACGAGGCGTCTACGCCTAGCGTACGTTTAGAGTCCGAAGAGCCCCGTCTAGATTCTCTTAACTAAAACCCTCTACGGCCTTAGGAAGCGAATCTAGATCGGCCGCCTAAGTCGGTGGCATCGCTATACGTGCGCTTCCGACTCTTACCGCTATTCTTAACGGTAGCGGCCTCCTTTACGGTCTTAGCGAGATTTATTATTACTTTAATACGCTAGACGGCTACGTAGAAGTCTTTAAGACGATCCACGTTATAGAGGAAGTTACCCTTAAGCAACTCTTTTTAGTATACCTCTAGGAGGCGTATATAGTAGAAGTCTATTAATAGAACCTTATTATTAATCTCGTAAGGGAGCTGCTTAAAAGCCCCTTCGAGGCGCGTGCGAAACGCATAGTACTTAGTACTAGAGCGTATAGTGGCAGCCTAGAACGTAGATGCGTTCTCTAACCTCCGTAAAGTGGGGTCTTTAATTTAGTCCTAAACGATTCGTTTAAACTCGTCGAATAGAAGCGGGCCTTTCTCTTTATCCTTAAGCCTCTAGTAGACGGGATTTAAGAGGGCCCTATTCTTACTAAGGCCCTAAAGGGCCTAGCGGGTGCGTTCTTCGTAGTCGAGCTGCTGAATTCCCATAAGGGAGAACACGTTATAGACCTCCTTAATCTACATATCGAACGCCTGCTACGTAGTTGTCTCAAGCGATAGAGGTTAACGCTTATCAAGTCTAAGGAGATTCTTATCTTAAGAAGTGCTATCGGTTACTATACGAGACGCATGCGTAGTAGGTGCGAATACCCTACTCGATAGAAGCGCAATGCGTTCCTATAAGGCTTGGGTAATCTCGTTCGAGCGACGGATGTCTTCAGGGTTGAAACCCGGGTCGGCGACTAGAAGTTCCTCTAGGTTAGCTTGGAGCTGTGCTAGGCGCTCTGTAGGGGTTGAAATCTGGGTGTTCGCCGTGGGCGGCTCGCTGCCAGTGGCGCCGTCGGAGCCTTCGTTGGTTGGCTGGAGCCCCGGTGTAATAGTCTCGGATGGCTGGCTCTCTGGAGGCGCTTCGAGGTCTGCGCGCACGCTATTCGCGTGCGCAGCGCGTACGGGTTGGGCTGCACGACGGCCGCTTGCCATTTTGAACCGGCTGTTCAAAGAGAAGGATTCGAATGTGAGGACTGGAGGGAAACAGGGAGTTCAGAGATGGCACATAAGCAGTTGGCTTCAATTGACAGACGAATCCTTAGGGGATTCGGACTGGCCCATGGCCAGGTGGTCATATCTAGCTAAGCGAGGGTTACGTGACTTGTACGACCTCGCATACTACTCGCCTGCAAGGAGCAGGTGGTTCGCACCTCTAGGACTGCAGTAGACTCAGGAGCCTTATAAGTACTAAGGATGATTGCAGAGTGTGTTTTCCCCTCTAGCAGTTTCTTCTTCAGCCATGCTAGCTTACTAATATATAGGCCTAGGTGTAGGGATAGGTTTTGCTCCTGTAGGGTCTTGGTGGTCTAAGGGTTCGTAGTGTTAATTCCCTTAGTAGGGACATTGTGGACCAGTACTGAGTATAGTTGCTGATTTAGACGGACTTCTTTCCCGAGCATAGTAGTCCACTCCTAGTCCTAGAGAAGGGCTGTCCTTGTTTATATATCCGGGATGAAGATCCGGATGTCCCCACTTGGGAGCTTTCTAGTAGCGAGTACTCTTTTATAGGCTAGACCTTTTCCTACTTGGATCTTTTAGATAATAGTCTCGTTTGAAAGGTTTGCTACTTCCTATCTGTTTGCTTCGTTTAGGAGGTGGAGGGTGATTTCCATGGTGGTAGGAGGGGTAGGAGGCTTTGGGGCTGCTTGAGCCGCGATATATGCCCAGCTTGCAGTAGTAGATGTAGGTGCCGCCTGGATACGGCTGACTGTTTTCTGGATCTGTTTGACTTCTCTGAGGATATCCTTTAGGTCAGGTTCCTTGGCCGCTGCCTCCTGGTGGGTGATATGGTCCTGGAAGATTTCCTTGGCAGCACCGAGAAAATTTTTTATCTGACTGTTGAGGGCTGAAGGTTTACCAGCGATTGTCTGAAGGGCTTGTAGGATGGTATCTGCTGTTATCATGGTTCTCTGGACGAATTCTACGCTGATTTGGCCACGCTGCGGGCTTTTGGGGGTCTGTTGTGGGTGGGTAGAGGTGGGTACTGGGGAGGGTTGTTTCGCCCTTTCCGCAGTCTCAATCTCAACCACCACATTACTGCGGCTGCTGGGAAGGCTATCGCTGGGATTTTGAGGCCTTGAAGAACCCCTAGGGGTCTCTTCTATAGCCGTAGCTTGAGGTCGGATTTTTGGTGCGTCTATGTTTTTCCCTTTCTAGAGATAGAACGGCTTGAAAGAACAACGAGTACCTTCTTGGGAAGAACATCTTTCATCCACATAATGCGGCCTGTAGCCGAAAGAAGATATTCGTTCTTCTTTGGCACGAACAATAGCCAGTAGAGCAACAGTCGAAGTCTTTTCTTCAGATTCGCAGAATCACAAGTCTGTTTCATCTCATCATTCTGCTAAAAGATATGTAGGTAGTTTCGATGTCCAGAATTGACTTACTGAATCCGTAGATGCAGCAGTGACTCGATATGCTGTAACGCTGTGTACTTATGCTCCGGAAGGTGGGAGGAGCTCCGTCACACCACCACGTGTGACCTGGTGATTTCAGAACCATTTCAGCTCAAACTCTGTTGGCCAACCAGCACCGCCTACAGAGCTTAGATAAGATCATAAGCGTCGTGACGATTTCCGGATTGCAAGATATTCAGCGACAGTTTGCTGTCCACTGATAGCGCGAGATACAGAGAAAGGCATGCCTCGGCACACATCTGAAATAGCACTGGCAGCGAGTCAAGATATCATGCAGAGTCTGGTGATCTGCCGTCCCATTTCTCTCGCTCCAGCCCGTCGCTTATCGGCAGTCACTCGGAGTTCGGCAGTCTGACAGCATGGACGGCATGTGAAAGTGCAACACGGGAACATCAGGTCATGCAGCAGGCGTTAGACACGACACAAAGCAATAACATCAAGACATTGAACACTGCGAGAGGGCCTTGAAATTTTCATGTAGCGGCAAGAGTGAGTAGTAATCTTTCGCAGGAAGAATGAAAGAAGCTATACTAATCATTCCGAAGCCATACTCAAGACGGTTAGCTTGCAAGTACATCCGAGTAGTGCTACCGAGCAGAGCATGGAGTGTCTTGCAAGACTGAAATTCAAGGGCGCCCCGAGCATGCTTTTATTATTTGTCGGAGCAATATTGAGGCCGAGTCCCGCGTTATCGCAGGCGGTAAGGCGCTTCCGACAACCCGGTACGCACGTTTCGGATCGACGTTGCTTGACAGCAAACGCCCGGTTCCAGTGGAAGCATAACGGAAGAGATCTATCCGCGAAAGTTTTGGAGAGGCTTTGTTTCTCATGACGTCCTGCTGTTTACGTCCGTAACTTGAAAAAGGATGCATGCCCAAGTCATTCATGCGCTACGCCTCGATGGAGGAATATTCTCGACCGACGTCGGCCGACATAACCACTCCAGCGGGTTTGTGTTGGCAATCTGATTCGTGGGTTGATGTCCACACAGATCTCGCACGAGCTTAAGAAAAGAATATTCCTTCGCGACGGTTACTCTTTTGGGCTGGCGGCATTTGCCGGTTTCCTCAATCGGCCGCAGTGTGGGTTGAGTAATCACATGTCACAGATCCCGGCGCAGACAGCTCACCTGTTGTGGGTTGTTGCAACAACTTCATCGCTCTCTTTGGCCTCCTGTACGCAAGCGGCCCAATATAAAGTATAAGCCTCGAAGTTACCCAGCTATGGATGAAAATTTTGACGTAAACTCATCCTCCCCAGCCTTTCACGGCCAATTGCCAATCAGAGTTCGAAGACGCATCAACACTGTTTTTCCATGAGAACCTCACAAGATGAGGCCTCGTCCAAGGGGTCGGGCAACGAATCCGGACTTGATGGCCCAGCAGCTGGATGCGACGGGACCAATCATTCAGACAAGAGAAACCCGAAGAACTGGAGCATGCTAAAGAAGATCATGCACACCATCGTCCCAGGCCTCCTCGCCTTCGAAATGTCTGCCACTCCCAATCCCTTACCTCTCCAACGCGCTAACCCTCCTCCAGTGTCTTCTCCACCTCAGTCACCGTCCCCGCCTCGCCCATCCTCATGCTCGAATTCTCCATCTCCCGCACCGTCGCAACCCTCCCCCTCACGCTCTACGCCCTCGGCCTCGCCTTCGGTCCGCTCTTCTCCGCGCCCCTGTCCGAAGCCGTGGGCCGGCGCCCCGTCTACATCAGCTCGGTAGCGCTGCTCCTCGCGTTCACGGCGGGCGCCGGCGGGGCGCAGAACCTCGCCACGCTGCTCGTCTGCCGGTTCCTGGCGGGGTTCTTCGGGTCGGCGGGCGTGGCGATCGGCGCGGGCACGCTGGCGGACGTGTGGGACGGCAGCGCGGCGCAGGGCCCGGCCAGCATCATGTTCATCCTGGGCCCGTTCCTGGGGCCGACGCTGGGGCCGATCGCGAGCGCGTACACGCTGCACGGGCGCGACAACGACTGGCGCTGGACGCAGTGGCTGGTGCTGATGGTCGGGGCGCCGGCCATGGTCGGCGTGCTGTGCATGAGCGAGACGTCGGCCGTGGCGCTCGAGCACCGGGGCGAGAAGGACGCCGCGGGAGGAGGCGGGAGGTGGAAGGGCGCTGCGCGGGTCGTCGGCCATGCGATTGCGCGCCCCACGCGCATGCTTTTTACGGAGATTATCGTGGCGAGTCTGACGCTGTACACGGCGTTTGCGTACGCGATGATCTTCAGCTACTTCTCCAGCTCGTCGTATGTGCTGCCGAAGTACTACGGCTTCAATGTGCGCGAGGTCGGGCTGAGCTTTATTGGCGTCATCATTGGGTACATCCTTGCGACTCTGGTGTTCGCCGTCTTCGACAGGACGCTGTACGCTCGCGCCGCTGCTGCGGAGGGATCGCCGCCATCGCCGAAGCACAGGCTGTACTCGGCGCTGGTTGGCAGCTTCTTCCTGCCTGCTGGTTTGTTTTGGTGAGTTCATGGCACTTTACCCCAGTCCCCCACGCTTTGCCTTTGCTGACCTGGTTATAAAGGTATGCGTGGGAAGCACATAATGGTGGTCGCTGGGCTCCGTTGGTGGCAAGCGGCATTCCCTTCGGATTCGGGGCCTTTTCTTTGTTTGTAAGTCTCTGTTGAAGTTGATTTGCAGGATGTTAGCTCACTTGAAATTTTCAAAGGTGTCGACGATTGCGTACCTTGTGGACGTTTATAAGGCGGGAGCCGCGGCTTCGGGTTGGTTCCGTCCTCCTAAATAATATACACGCCATACTAACATTGATGATAGCTCTTGCTGCCAACGGCACCCTCCGATACATCTTTGGTGCCGTCTTCCCCCTCTTCACGACGCAAATGTACGAAAATCTTGGCGTGCACTGGGCAGGCAGTGTCTTCGCATTTTTGTCCCTTCTTCTTTTACCCATTCCATGGCTTTTGTTCCGTTATGGCGATGGGCTACGGAATAAAAATAAGTCAACCAGCGAGGTGGTGTAATGGCTTGTATCAGCCACCCAGGCACAGATTCTTAGTAAAGAGTAGACCACTTTCATCCTGACGACCACTCTATATTCCCATACACATGAAGTAGATATAGAATGAATTCATAGAGCTTAGAGTCTTAATATAGACGAATCACAACTCTGCTCCTCGATTCGCACCGATTCCTCGGTCGTAATCAGAAAATGGTAATTGTCTTAAACTCTTGGTTCACAGTCTCTAATAGGACGTCTTTGTAACACTTCGGGCACTTCTACGAGCTCATACCTGCAGGAGCAGTTTCACCTTCATCTAGGAACGTAGCCGTAGCGGCCTGTGTGATGATTTTAGCCAAGGCGAAGCCATCAACGACCCAGAGATTGTAAGAAAGACAGCAAAATTGCATTCAAGTTGCGCAACTAGTTACAAACGAGCGACATCGGCTTCCATCCCGCCGCGAGGTTTCTCATCCTTGTTCGTAGTTGGAAGCCCTAGGCATTGGTGCAGCTCTTGAACTGGTTGTCACCGAGGCCTCGGTGGGTGATGGCGCCGCTAAACACAAAGGTCAGAGCTGAAGATGATTTTGATCACAGCAGAAAGCCACTCACCAGTACTTGAAGCTGTTGCCAGTCCATCCAAGAACGACACGATCAAAGGTGTTGTCCTTGCCAAGCGGATACTCGACGTACTTCCTAACACCACCATTCTTGCCGATCTTGCAGTCATCCGGGAATTTGACCCCGGAATCGTTGCCGCCGTAGTTCTTGGGGTATTTCTCTTCCAGGAAGTCAGAATGAATGTGGATGGAAAGGAGTGCGCGACTGACGTTGGCCTTGAGCAACGGTGGACTTGATTGTGCCATCTGAGGCCTTCAGGTGCGTCTTCGCGCTCTTGACGGCGCTTTTGACATTTTCCTTGGTGAATTCCTTGCTTTGGCCGCCACCTACACCAATTAGGTTCCAGAGAATGCGTCTCGGGGATTCAGAGTCTTGCCTTCGCACTTGACGGCCACCATGTCAGCACGAGCAAAAAGCTCGGGCTCAGCCACGGCGTTTACGCCATTGCTAATGTCTGCAGGCAAGGCGGTGCCAAAACTGGCAAGGAGGAAACCGAAAAGGGCGTAGGAGAACTGCATGATGACTTTGGTGCTTTGGGCTGGATGATGGAGGGAGTGTGGAGATGATGGAACTTGATAGCTCAGATTCTCTGAAGCTGGTGGTCTTTTATATACCGCTTTTTGCCCCCAACTCTCGTCGTCGGCCGAGAGCTGCGACTGCTGTGTCGTAGTGCTCAATCATGAGCTCCAAGCCATTCCTCGGTAGCCTGATTCCTGAAGGAAGAAACGTCTCCGAGAATCTTTCTTCTCGAGCTGGCACGAAGGTTGCACATACGGTATGTCAAGCGCTAAAGACGGCGGGGCCAATCCGGCCTGTCATCCGCCAATCTCTATTGAGCTTCAGGGCGGATGAGAATTCGACCGACTGAATGGGAGGCTGACACATCCCCTTGCATCGATCGCAGCAGTTTCGAGATGGAAGTTGTACACGTTTCGAGGTTTCGGAAATGCGGCATTTTATTTTGGCTGTACATGGCGACAGTACGTCATTTTGTTGTTGTTGACGTTCAGCTGTGCTCCCAGACCGGCAACGTTGGTTGTCGTAAATGTCAGCCTGGCTTCCGTATTTGGTTGGCGCTGAGTTCGCGTTACGTCAAATGTCTTTTCGGCCAACACGGAAAGGGAGCCCTTGTCTGTTGGCCCACGTGACGCAAGCCTGCCCTGTTTCCTCCAAGCTCCAAAGCAGCCTACATAACACTTCACTTACTCTGTTCTTCTCCACGGACTTCAGCTTCCAAAGCACTTCTCATCACCCTGCACGAGTCCTTTCTGCTTGCCATTTCGCTTTCACAATGTCGCAAAACTGGGCTGCAGATCTTTACGACGCTCCAAATCTCCTACCAGAATCCAAACAGACCATACCCATCATTCAAGATCTCATCGCTGGCACAGAGAATGCCAAAGATTCCGCCTCTCGCGTCGCTGCCGTCTTCGAAGACCGCATCAAAAACGGCAACAACGAGACCCCCAACGGCCTCTGGGTCGTCTTCTGCACCGCAATCGACCGTCTTGGCAGCGACGAGAAAGTGATCACCCTCCTCATCGACCTCCTCCTCAGCCTCGCCTCTCTGAACGTCCTCGACGCCTCCGGCAACCCCATCGCCTCCAACTCCAACAGCGACGCCTTCTGGTCGCAGCTGCCAGGCTTCTCGCTCGTCTTCCGCGACGAGCTGACCAGTAAGTCCTTCCCCGCTCCCCCCTCTCCCGCATGCAGCCGCTCACCCACACCCCAGGCATCGACAACACCGACTCCATCGCCGACGCGCAGTGGGCCGACGAGAAGCGCCGCTTCCACAACGCCAACGTCTTCCAGGCCACGTGGCTCGGCCGCGTCGCCGACCGCGGCCCCCGCCGCGAGCGCCTCTCCGCCCAGACCTTCGCGCTCTGGCACATCAGCTCCGCGCTCGACTGCGGCGTGCCGGACACCGCGCTGGGGAGGCGCAGGACCGAGATGTACGTCCCGCAGGCGGCGCAGTGGGTCCTGCTGGCCGGGGCGGTCGTCTACAGGCTGTGCCGGGAGGACGTGGAGAATAATGGGGAGCCGGCGAGGGAGCGGTGTCAGGGGGATGAGGCGGTGGAGGGGTGGTTGTGGACGGGGCCGGAGGGGTTTAGTCTGGCGCGGTGGGCGTGGTGGAGGAGGAGGTTTGCGGAGATTGCGGCGATGGAGGGCGTGAAGGCGGAGGTGAAGGGATTGGCTCGAAGTGCTGCGGAGAGGATGGGTGCAATTGAGAACTCTGAGAAGTAGGGTTTTGAGGCGCCAGCTTGACATGGAACGGATTTTGATCCAACTCTTATGATAATGGGGATATGACCTTAGTCAGGTTGTAAACCCTTTTGACAGGGGGTGTTGCGTATCGGTAGCTGAAACGAGACTGTACAACGGAGTCCGAGACCTCGAGCATCTGCAACAGTAAGCCTTCAGTGCTACTATGACTGCATTCTCGAGACCCCCAGCATTTGTTTCAGCTTCGAGGTCCACGAGACCGTTGTGGGGCTTGTTTTAAGCAGGGCTGACGATATTCAAGCTTTGCTATGACATGAAAGGCTGAACTGATTGAAACCATTGTTTCAGAGCTGCAAGATACTTACCATAAGTGTTCAGTTGCTGAAGGCAAAAGGTCCTTCCCGCCAGGTGTCTCATTTGGAAGGAATTCTGCGTTTAAAATGTACAAATTTCAAAACTCTGCTCAGAATACATGATAAACAGAATTCTCTGTAAGGAATTATCGACGCTGCAAAGGTTCTGGTGCGGCTGTCGAATTTCCTGCCAGGAAATCGACACCGTCTCAATCATGACCACGAGAAACATGACATCTAGTGCACACTACTGTTGTCGCCTTGCACAAAAACGACCTGAACAGCAGAGAAAGCTGCAGTAACAGCGAAAATGTCCGTTCTCTTAGCGGAAGTGAAAAGCGCAAGGCTGAACGAGATTAACAAATTGAAGGCAGCAATGATGCCTAAGCGTGCCTCCATCGAATGAACGTAATATAAAACAACGATGGACAAGATGGGAAGAAGAGACGCAACGGCGGTTGCTGCCAAGTATGTGAGACGAAGCAAGGTTCCCTCCTCATAGCCGACTAGACCGGTGACTTTTGACGGCTTGCGGAACTTGTCAAAGCCCCATTTGAACCACTGCGACATACCATACTCTGCTAAGAAACTCGAAAATTTGTCTTCGTTCTTACGTGGCAGAAGGGTGATGATATCAGCAGCGAAACGTTTCGGCTCATCAAGATTTCCCCAGACCTCGCGATCCTGCCCCTCGAGAGCGAAAGGGCCCATCTCATGTGATGCAATGAAGCTTTGCAGATATCTAAGATCAGATTTTCCTGGCCGCTTCATCGGAAGGATGAACGATTGTTGAATCAGGGCCATATCTATATGCTGTTATGATTATGCAAGAAAAGCTAAGAAGAGAATTAAACTTACTGTATTTCTCGAGCTTTTCCCGTGCATTGAGTAAGAGTTTGAGTTGTACATCGTCATCCTCAACACTTGATCTGTTGAGGAAGAACCAGTCTCGGGCGTACAACTGTTGATATCCTGACCCTTTGTCATCGTCTCGCTGAGTTTTCTTGAGCTTCTCTTCTATGTCGACCAATTCGGCCTGGAGGTGCAAGAGGTTCAGTTTGTTCAAAAACGCAAAACGCCGGAACACAGCGAGCTCAGGAACGAGTCCCATGCGTTCTGCCATCTTTGGATAACCAGGGGGTACATAGTTTCCCTCTGTCGTCTCAGATGTTGAAGGATTTGCACTCGCCTGTTGGGCGGGTGTCGAGTTGGATGTATCATCGGCCACAACAGTATCAGTAGATCCCTGCGAGCAGAAAGTATTTTCAGTGGAGAGGCTGAACATTAAGATAGTATGAGAAGGAATGTTGCTTCAGAGAGCATAGCGGATGGGTAAGTGCGCGGTCATATGCAGTCCGTGGAACCGCCTCATCAAATTCGCCTTAGATTGTACAGCTATAAAAGCATGGATCAAGCATATTAGCCTTCCACAGAAACATCTGCGGAGCAAGTTTATCGTCAAGCATGTCTTACAAGGTGCAGCAGCTTGTGACAGTCTCTGATAGGGTGAATCATACAGCTCCCTGATGCTAATGCGTGTGCGGATGCCCAGTCAGCCTGAAGTATGGCACGTATTGGACATCGGCTGATTTGCTGCACAGGGAGGGTAACGCAAGTCGGCTGAAAGTGCGATGAACTGGACAACGGGGCTGAAGCGGTGGATTTAATCATGCTGCCTTTGTGCAGAAGCGGGGGTGTTCGCAGTGTCAGACCAGAGGCTTACTGCGTTCAGGCTGACACGCACAATATATTTGTCTACCGGGGCTAACACGTGTCCAATAGATGCAGAACGAAGAAGAAACGGCAAATAAATGGCAAGTCAGCAGAGTGCGCAGCCGTAAACAGCCTCGTGAGCACACCGACCGGAGAAGCCCGGAACGAGTGTATGGGCTTCGATCTATACTGTAGGACTCGGTAGAGAATGCTGTTTATTCTCACTATGATGCGTCGCATATTATTTCTCTGCATGGAGATTTCTATTCGCGCCGGGCGGATCGTCCCGTCGCCAGTCGTGTCCAGCCAGCTTCACCGCCGGCGGCAACGTCCACTTTTCTTCTGCAACACAAGAGAGTGAAAGCAGTAGCTAATTCTATAGCTATCAATCAGTAGGGTCTCAAATCAAGCTTTCTACTTATATACAGCAGCTACACAGCCCAAATGGCTCCACTATCGTCCCTAGGTCATGCGCCGGGAGAGGGTGCAGCCACCAATAGCATCTGCTCTGCATTATTCCATGCCCGGTTGAGCGGCCGACATCTCAATCGCAGAAAACCTGGTTGGGGATGGAGCGATCGCACTACTTATGATTAGAGAAGGTGGGGTTGCTGGCTGCATGTAATTGTGAATCATCCCACTAGCGGTGACTAGTCTGACCGACATCTTCCTTAGATTCTATTTGACCTTTAGGTATGAATATAGAGTCAGTAATATGACTTCCTAAGCCTGTAATGATTTTGTATAACGATTTTCTGCAATTTGGGCTTCAAAATTTCGCCGTGCGCTATTTGATTCTGATGGCTTACAGGCATTATGCGAGTTGCGTATGGTAACCAAGCACGACATAAAATTGTATGCAAGCTAAAAGTTTAGCGCCGTGGCAAGGCACACCTGGAAGACTCCTGAAATGCCCAAAACATGTCTCCCACATCCAAGGGGAGTTCATATTGCAAGAATGGAGACTCAGTCTCTTCATTTTTACCTCAAAGGTTCGATCTAGAACAATAGCGTGTAAAGTAGTCTCTAATGAAAGAATTCAGCGAGGGAAAACTTTGCGTACCGGTGGGGGCGAGCGAGCGGGGCTTACCGGCTTTCTGTGCGCCCGTGTGTGCAGCCTGCTGGCCAATCAAGTTTACTTCCATGCTCATTCGAGAATTTGTGGCACAGTGCAGCGACAAGGCTACATGTTGTAAATTGCCGCAATGCCCCCAGCTTGCGTTCCCGCCATCTTTCATGATCATATTCCACTGAAAAGCACACCGACATTTCCCACTTCGACGCCACGCCTACGACTGAAATGTGTTTTTGTATCGATCTAAAACCGAAGCGAAAACCACAAAAGGTCCTGACATTGTCCTCCTCTTCGAACAATGTTCAACAGCGGCATGCTGACACAAATTGCCATAAAGTTCCTCTTGGATGATGATCCCGTCACACCGATTGCAATCCACCAACGGGAGGGAAAAGGCAAAAGAACTATCTCGAGAATAGCAATGCTATGGAGCCCGGAAGATAATTCTGACATAAATCTCGTCTCGAAGAGAGTGGTCAAAGAGGTTCTCGGCACAGAAATACAGAAGCCTCTCGATATACCAGATGCTTTTGTCTATTTCCAAGGACAAGCGCTTGAAACCAAAGGCTTTGTCGAATTGAATTGGGGAGTCGGCAGATCGAGGTCAAGGCGCATCTACCAGACGCGATTTCTGGTGACTGCTGCAGATGATCCACCCTTCGATATCGTACTAAGCCGAAAAGATGCGGCCGCATATGGACTGTCGCATAGGTGAAGTTTGTTTTCATCGGCAAGTCCATGTGCTATTTTGAGAGCCACAGAACACGTCGATCTCGACCAATCGAATTACACGCAAAGATTGTCGACTGCGAACAACGTTACCTTCAGAAATATCACGGAAAATTTCCTCATGTCCTAGATCCATCATCTTGGTTATTTTCATGTCCGGTAATATGTAAGACGATTGCAAGGTTGAGGCTGGTTTGGAGATTGTCAGTGGCGTGCGTTCAAATGCAAGAGCAGCGTTCGTCTCTGAGAATGTACCCAAGTATGAGGTTGTTTCTTTTTTTCTTTTATTTCATTATCATCCTGTCTAGCAAATTTCGTGATCCAAGGGGCATGTAATTATTTTGCTGATGTTTCACTATAATGCGTTGATTGGCTTGTTATTTTGTCCTTATTAGTTCATCCAAAGCATCATCATAGGGAGAATAAGTCTTATAGTGCAAGTTGGACGGCTGTATCGCTTAATTTTAGTTGGTATCTCTAATGGATTCGTAATTTTTGACAGTTAACACTCTTTCCGGGCCCAAGTCAAGCCACACCATCATATTCGATCTCTCCGTGAAAGGTCTTCGCGAGACGGCGGGCATTCCGGCAAGACGTCATGAAACATCAACGGTCAGCATCATGAAGCTTAATCGTATCAGCATATGATGGAGTGCAGAGAAGTGATTCGATTAGGTATGGAAGGCAAGCGGTATATATACCGTTTGCCTGTCAGATAGCTATGCTGAACCTAATCGAGAGAGTAGTAAATAACTACAATAGAGGAATGTGATGGAAGGCTGCCATGGCCTAAGGCATGCTTGGCATCAACAGCCAAGGGGGTTGGCGGCCGCTGGGCCCATTCAGGCACCAGGCCTCATCAGCATATGATGCAGTGTCAACGAATAGGCCAGTCAGCCACTCGAACAATTCCGTTGCGTTGGCCGGGCCTACCCGCCAGCGGGCTCGATCAAATGTAAATTAAGGTTTGCAGCGGGTCTGGACTTCCCCACTCCACATTTTGTCCAAAGCATCTCTCGCAAGTCTCGGGGTCACGAAGTCGGAATTATAACCATCAAATGGAACATTACGCTCCCGAAGCTCTCTTGCGCCCCGATCTATCGGGTTCTACAATGCCGCATGAAGGCCGACATCGCATCCGCGGAATGGCCTCCCCATCCTCTGGTCAGGATGTCTCTCATGGACCGCAAGGGAATGTCGAGGCCGCACGGCAGGCATTAGAGGCCATGTATCCAGTCCCACCAAACTTAGTACGAACGGATAAGTCGGCCGGTTGGGGTTCCGAGTCGAGCCACGATTACAAACGAATCCTTTCCCGACGCATCCGACTGCCTAGCATCAACGTCCCTGGTTACTTCGATGCTCGACTACAACTTTAGAATGGTGGTTCAAGTACCATCGAGCAGTAGCCACACTAAACGTGAATGATGGTGAAGTCTAATACCTTCCAGTAGAAAACGAAGGAATCTTCCGCTTTACGACAAGACTGGAACTAGTGAAGCTTCCTGGCTACTTGCGCAACAAACCACAGAAAGCCCTCGATCACACCACCCTTTCCTCGGAACATATAGGTTGCACTCGCTATGATATGCTAACATCCGAGTCTTTGGTGCGTGTTGTTGCTATCTGGCATTGGTAACAAGCTCATTTCCCCGTTCACATCTTCATTTCTCATTGCTTAGTTCGAGAGAGAATTGAACCGCGACTATGTGGAATGCTAAAAACTTCATAGTGAATAAGACTTTACTCAGAATGCATCCTGCTCGTTTGTACCAGGCTTCACTTTCGGCTCCTCTTCGATGCAACAAGTCGCCACTGCCAGGCAGCAGGATGTCTTCGCAAGCGGTGGCACTTTAATAATGGACAACAGGGCATTGTTCTTTTCTGTCTTCATCATTCACATTGGTCACCTTATTCCATATTTCTGGGACCATGCTGTCTTGATCAAATGCATTTGGTCATGTCAATGAACGTCTTTTTCTCTAACGTGGTGCCCTCCTCTCAGCCTTTCGCAACCTTTTATCTCAAGAAATGACCTCTATCTCAGTGGAACCCCCGCCCCTACGACAAAGTTCGAGAAGTAAGATGCTCTGCCCCCTTTTATTTGTCTTTCGCACGGCGCCCCTTTTGATAATCCGAGTTCAATGCAAGTAAAATATTGTTGAATTTTGGTCACGTTGGCATCACGTGTATTTAACTTTATCGCGAGACGGTTAAAAAGGAGGGGGCCTCCCCCACCTCCCTCACCTCTGCGCGGAGAATCCATTCATTAAACTGCCATCATCAATATTTCAACAAATATTCACCTATCATCCGCCCCTTTTGACGCATCCCTCAACCAATTTACTCACTACCATGATCAACAATACTTTCAGCCATGTCCAAGAGAGGAATGAACGTCGTGTAACGGCGGGCCTCTGCCTCTAAGGATCCAAACACCAAAGAGGGTGGTAAGCCGTATTGGGGGTTTACCTTGAGTGGGTACAAG
>RHKD01002248.1:4077-17070 GCA_009830905.1 Neofusicoccum cordaticola
ATAGTAGATCTTCATCCCGTAAGTGCGCAGATCCAGTATCTACTGCATGGGGCTGTGGCTGCCTCGGATCATGAAGCTGTCCATCATCTTGGTCACCAGCTCCAAGCAGCTCATCTTCATCTGGCTGCGCTGGCTGCGCTGGCTGCGCTGGCTGCTGTCCCTGGCGCTGCCCTGGTCGCTGCTGGTCCTGCTGCTGGCGCTGTCCTGGCCACTGCTGCTGGCGCTGTCCTGGCCGGCGCTGCCCTGGCCGGCGCTGCCCTGGCCGGCGCTGCTGCTGCTGGCGCCGCTGTTCTGGCTGCTGCCAGTCCTGCTGCTGTCCTGGCTGCTGCAGTTGCCCTGGGTGCTGCCAGTCCTGCTGCTGCTGCTGCTGCCAGCATCGCCTCCACCACAACTGCTAGCGCCGTCCTCCTCCTCCTCAAAGTCCCATGCGCTACCCCCACTGCTGAACTCCTCCCCCCCATCATCCTCCCCCTCATCCTCTTCTGCTGCTGCTGGACCCGCCATCTCCAGCGCCTTCTGCACCACTATAAAGCGCCCCACCTTGATGATAGCCGACAGAATCGCCGTGTACAGACCCGGCTCCCTCCAGCCGGTGGGCGTGACCCCCTGCACC
Organism: Neofusicoccum cordaticola; assembly: GCA_009830905.1. Taxonomy (NCBI): domain Eukaryota; kingdom Fungi; phylum Ascomycota; class Dothideomycetes; order Botryosphaeriales; family Botryosphaeriaceae; genus Neofusicoccum; species Neofusicoccum cordaticola. Next base: position 4,691 of record RHKD01002248.1, read on the forward strand.
GCTAGAGCGCAGACCAGAGCGCTGTCGTACTCGCGCCGCGTGATCCTCTGGTTCAGCAGTTCAATGCAAAAGTCCAAGCACGCCTTCTGGATCCTGGACAGCCTTGGTGGTTGCTGCTGCTACTGCCGCTCTGAATTAGCTCCTCTCTGGCTGCTGCTTCCTTCTCCTTCCCCCTTATCATTATTATCATCACTTCCCTCTTCTCCCTCTTCTCCTTCCTCTCTCCCCTCCCCCTCCTCTTCTTCTTCTTCTTGGTTTACCACCAGCTCTGCCTCCTCCATCAGCCTGGTGAACGCCATGGACTGCCTACGGGTGAACCTGTACTCCGGCCTTCTCCAGTCATGCTCCTACTACTACTGCTGCTGCTGCTGCTGCGTCCTAACGAAGAACATCAGCACCTACTTCTACGCCCTCGACCTATCCGCGATCGCTCCCTCCTCCTAGTATGGTTATAGCGGCCGGTACTGGTTCTGGTGCTTCTTGGTCTTCATCAGCTCTATACGGACGAAGATGCCGACGCGCTCGGTGGTGGACGCCTGGCTGACGCGCGCAACCTCCTCCATGGCCTTCCAGATAGCAGCCGCCACCGGCTCCTCCTCCTCTAGCCTGCTGTCCGGGTTGGCGTTAGGCTCCTCGATCGACGCCAGCAGCTCGTCGCGGTCTAGCCGGGCCAGGTACGGTAGCCACTGCGTCCTATCTAGCTACGGGCTGACCTCGTCCTTCTCCCCGTCCTCGATCGTCGCCCGCGCCCGCTTCTCGAGCTCCTCCCAGTTCCGGTTCGCGTTGTTCCACGCCCGCTGCCACAGCAGCTACTCTCCTCCCTCCCCTCCCTCCCTCCCTCCCTAGGCGGGCCGCGCCTGGTCCTCCTGCGCTCGCTCCTCCCCCAGCTGGTAGACTTCAAAGTACTGCGAGCCGTGGCGGCTGGGGAAGAAGCGCTGGTAGTGGACCGGCCTAGCCGCCTCTTAAAATCGCCTCTCCGCCGTTTCCTCCTTGCTCTTACCTAAGCCGCCCCCCTTACTACTACCGCCGCTTACCGACCACTCGTACACCTTGCGCCAGTGCTCTTTTATGCTCTTCCGACCTCTATAGATATACTAGTAGCCGCCTAGGTCCTTCTAGTATAGTAGCCTATCCTTAAATAGCGGCAGCTCCGCGATAGGCCGCTGCGCCTGGACTAGTACTTCTAGCTCGTCCAAGAGCTCGATTAAGCCGTGCTAGCTTCTAACCTCATCGCCAACCATCTCCGCCTGCTTCTAGTCTATCTAGTGGTGTTTACCCCGTAGATAGCCTTCTACCTAGTCTGGCCATACCGCGTACCGGTACTCCCTACAGATTACGAGCCGGTGCTCCACCTAGTGATAAAAGTAAGCGGTCGCTATTAATGCGTTAGTTAGTATTATCTGGCTAGTGCTAGCGCTGCTACTACTACTACTACTACTACTACTACTACTACTACTTCTACCCCTACTACTACCGCCGCCGCCGCCGCCGTACGGATCAGCCTTACCCTATTAAAATCTTCAACTCTAATCCTACTCTTACCCTAAGTTACCCTAAGTGCGAAATATCTCGCGACGTAGCGGTCGGATCTCGATGCACCTTATAGTAAAAATAGTCGGCCAGTCGCGCTCTACGACCCGCGGAGGTTTAAGCCGGATTAGACCACCCCAACCTAAGTCCAACGTACTCAGTCTAACGTACCCCCTAACCCCAACCTACCCGGAGAATTTCGTGTGGGGGCTGAGTCCAACGTACGTGCGTTGGACTCGCGCCTTTTAGATAGGCTCCTCGATCGACGCTAGTAGCTCGTCGCGGTTCAGCCGGGCTAGATACGGCAGCCACTGCGTCCTGTCCAGCCACGGGCTAACCTCGTCCTTCTCCCCGTCCTCGATGGTCGCCCGCGCCCGCTTCTCGAGCTCCTCCTAGTTCCAGTTCGCCTTATTCCACGCCTACTGCTATAGCTGCTCCCCTCCCTCCTAGACGGGCTGCGCCTAGTCCTCCCGCTCCTACTACGCCTACTCCTCCTCTAGCTAGTAGACTTTAAAGTACTACGAGCCGTGGAAGGCGGGAAAGAAGCGCTAGTAGTAGACCTGCTTTACCGCCTCTTAGAATCTCCTCTTCAACCCCTCTTCTACTATCCTACTCTACCGGCCTTTACCTCCTCCTCTAATTAACCATCTATGCTTGGTATACTAGTACTCTTTTATCATCTTTTCGTTTCTATAGACGTACTAGTAGCTACTAGGGTCCTTCTAGCATAGTAGCCCGTCCTTAAATAGCGGTAGCTCTATAACGGGCCGTTGCACCCGGGCTAGTACTTCTAGCTCGCTCGAGAATACAACCAAGCTATACTAGCTTCTTACCTCGCTACCGACTAGCTCCGCCTACTTCCGGCCCATCCGGTAGTATTTCCCCTATAAGTGGCCTTCTACCTAGTCCGGCCAGACCGCGTACTAGTACTCCCTATAGATCGCGAGCCGGTGTTCCGCCTAGTAATAAAAGTACGCTATCGTTATTTAGTACGCTAGCTAGTATTAGCTAGCTAACGCCGAAAGTTACTAGAGAGAATAATACTAGTATAAGAAAGCTCGTAAGTACTACTACTACTACTACTACCGCCGCTACTGCTCTACTATTAACTACTACTACTACTACCCGCTACCGCCGCTACTAGCGCATGGATCACCCTTACCCCATTAAAATCTCCAACTCTAACCCTACTCTTACCCTAAGTAAGCTGGTTTCTTATAACGTAGCGATCGGATTTTAAGATGGCTCGTATAAAAAGTAGTCGTAGAGATACGCTCTATAACTTGACCAAGTCTAGGCCCGATCCGAGCACGTCGCTCTAATTGCTGTACGGTAATTGCTATGCGGTACGACCCTAACCTACCCGGCGATTTTTCCCCGTACGATCCAATCGCTATACGATCGCGTAGCGCTTAGGCCTTTTAGTTAGGCTTCTTAATTAACGCTAATAGCTCGTTATAATTTAGCTAGGCTAGATATAGTAGCTATTACGTTCTATCTAACTATAGACTAATCTTATTCTTCTTTCTATTCTTAATTATTATCTACGCTTATTTTTCTAGTTTTATCTAATTCTAGTTTATATTTTTCCACGCCTACTACTATAGCTACTTTTTTTTTTCTCTTCTTCTTTCTACTAAACGGGCTATATCTAGTTCTTCTACTACGCCTATTTTTTTTTCTCTATTACTAGTTAATAGACTTTAAAATACTATAAGCTATAAAAACTAAAAAAGAAGTACTAATAATAGACCCGCTTTACTATCTTCTAAAACCCCTCCTCTAGATTCTTTTCTATTCTTCTAGCTAATCTATTTTTATTATTTTTAAATAACTATCTATACTCTTTATACTAGTACTCTTTTATTATCTTTTTATTTTTATAAACGTACTAGTAGCTACTAGAATTCTTTTTATATAATAGCCTATTTTTAAATAGTAATAGCTTAATAATAGACTACTATACTTAGACTAGTACCTCTAGCTCGCTAGAAAATATAATTAAGTTATACTATTCTCTAATCTCGCTACTAATAAGATCCACCTACTTTTAGTTTATCTAGTAGTATTTTTTCTATAAGTAGTCTTCTATCTAGTCTAGTTAGACTATATACTTATACTTCTTATAGATTATAATTTAGTACTCTATCTAGTAATAAAAATAAGTAGCTATTATTAGTTTAGCTTGGTTTAATAGTTATAGTAATAATAATAGTAGTAGTAGTAGTAGTAGTAGTAGTAGTAGTAGTAGTAGTAGTAGCTAGCTAACTAATTATTATTTTACTAGCTACTTATAAGGCTTCTAAGCCTACTATAGATTCTAATAGTATATTTTATATATAAAACGCATGCGAAAAGCCCGTAGGTCACGTGATAACCACGTGACCTCGCCTAGCTAGATATATACCGTCGGTCTATTATTAGTTAGCCTAAATCTCTTAAGAATTTATCTATTAATTAAAGTTAACTACTTATATACTATCTCTAAACTTCTTATTTTTCTTTAGTTTTTATATTTAAATTCTTTTCTTAAATAGTTAGTTTAAAATAGTTAATAGTTACTAGATATTAAATACCTACGTAACTTCTATAAGTAATATACGCGCTAATACTAACGCGTTTATAAATAACTATTTCTCTAGAACTATTATACTAGAAGTTAATCTAACTAGCGATAACGCTATAAGTAATACTTACGTCTAAATACCGCCTATAAATAATCTAATAATAATTCTAGCTAAACGTCTTATATAGCTCTAAGCTAATTTAGAAGAGCTTTTAATTATAGACTTAGATAATAACCTTAAAGGCGTCTATTAGTCTAACTAGATAATTTAAGTCCTATAGAAATATATTATACTTCTATTAAGTACGCTTTTTACGCCCGCTATATAGGTACTTTAAATAGATAATAATAGCTCTTCTAAGATAAAGAATCTTCTCTATCTTAATAAGCGCTAACTACTATTACTTAAAATAACTACGTAGTAGGCGTTTAATATATAGATTAAAGAGGTTAATAACGTATTCTCTATTATAGAAATATAGTAGCTTAACTATAAAGAACGTACTCGCTAGGCCCTTTAAGATCTTAGTAAACTAAGAGCTCTCTTAAATCTAGTCTACTAGAGACTTAAGGATAAAGAAAAAGGCCCGCTTCTATTTAATAAGTTTAAATAAATTATTTAGAATTAAATTAAAAATCCCACCTTATAGAGGCTAGAGAGCGTATTAACGTTCTAGACCGCTACTATATATTTTAGTACTAAGTACTACGCGTTTTATACGCGTCTTAAAGGGGCTTTTAAATAGCTCTCTTATAAGATTAATAATAAGATTCTATTAATAGACTTCTACTATATATGCCTTCTAAAGATATACTAAAAAGAGTTATTTAAGAGTAACTTTTTTTATAATATAGATCGTCTTAAAGACTTTTATATAGCCGTTTAGCGTATTAAAATAATAATAAACCTTATTAAAATTATAAAGAAGGCCGCTACCGCTAGAAACGGGGATAAAGATTATAAGCGTATATATAACGATATTATAAACTTAAATAGCTAATCTAGATCTACTTTTTAAAACTATAAAGAGTTTTAATTAAAAGAATCTAAATAGAAGTCTTTAAACTTTAAATATATACTAGATATAGGCGTCTCGTATAAAAAGCGTAGCTTTTAAAGTAAGAGTAAAATTTTTAAAATCTAGAATTCTAAAAACTATAATAACTTAGAAAAAGGCTAAGTCTAGTAGTAGTCTTAAGCTCTTTATTATTAGATATAAACTTTAAAAAAGCTAGTAAGAGAATTATCTTAGATATCCTTATTAATACTCTAATAGGTTAGACTACTTTAAAGATACTCTTTAATATAAGATATTTAATAAATCTAATTAATTAGAATATTATATATAGGCTATAAATACCTACTTTATATATAAAGCGTATCCTACGCGTACGCTTTCTTAATAATTACTCTATAATAGTATAGAATTTCTACGACTTAACTATTACTATTATAAATAATACTAGAGAGCTTTATATCTTTAGTCCTCTACTCTTCTAGAAAGTCTCTTTTATAGGCTATAATATTATTCTTAGTATATCTTAGATATAAAATATTAATCCTATTATCTAGTTTATTATAGGCTTCTTTTACTAGAATTAACTAGACCTTATAAAAGTATAAATTATAATCGTAGAAGAGCTTATTACTTATCTTAATAAAGACGACGAAGTTTTTATTCTTTAACTCCTACCGGCCTTTAAACTACGCTCTATACTAATAGTCGTAGAAGAACGCACTTTAACGTAAGGCGGCGGTAATTAAAATCCTAATTTATTCTCGCTAAGTATCTTAGTCTTTATAGTCTAAGAGATATAGAACCGTATTAGCTTTATATATAAAGCGTACTTAGACCTTAATAAAGGCTAAGATACTCTTATAGCCGCCGTTACGGTTATAACCGTTAATAGCCTACTTCTATAGTACGCGAGCCACTCTAATATCTTTTTAAATAAGCTAGTAGAGACGCTTATCTAGTACTTAAAGTATAACTACGCTATTAATCTAGAGGAAGATAAGACGCCTCTATAGATACCCCTATATAATCTCTTATAACGCGAGTTAGTTATCTTAAAAGAGTATCTTAACTAGACTCTTAAAAAGAATTAGATTAAGCCTAGTAAGAGTTCTACTAGTACGCCTATCCTCTTCGTTCTAAAGCCTAATAGAATTATATAGCTATATATTAATTATAGAGGGTTAAATAAAGTTACAATTAAGAATCGCTATCTCTTACCCCTTATTAGTAAGCTATTAAATCGTATATTATATATAAAGATCTTTACTAAGCTCGATTTATATAATACCTACTATAGACTTTATATTAGACTAGGCGATAAGTAGAAGATAGTATTTAAGACCCGCTACGGCTTATTTAAGTATCTTATTATATCTTTTAGTCTAGCTAACGCGCCCGCTATCTTCTAGAGCTATATTAATATAGTCTTAGATAGTCTTATAAATATAGTCTATATTATCTACTTAGATAATATTCTTATCTACTCTTAAAATAAGAAATTATACGTATAGTATATACGAGCCGTACTAGACTACTTATAAAAATAAAACTTATATATAAAACTCTTAAAATATAAGTTTTATATAACGCGAGCTAAGTTTCTAGATTTTATAGTAATACTAAATAATATTATTATAAACGCCGAAAGAGTCTAAGTAATCTAGAACTAGCTAACGCTAAAGACCTTTAGGAAGGTTTAGTCCTTTCTAGAATTTATAAACTTCTATAGATATTTTATCTAGAACTATTCTATACTAATAAAGCTACTAAATAATCTTATATAAAAGGCTTTAAAACTACTACTAGATAAAGTAAAGAAGGTAACCTAAAAGGGCCCTACTAAGTAGTACTAAGAGTTTACTTAGCCTAATACCGTTATATATGCTTTTTATATACTTAAAGTAGTCTTTATATAAGAACTAGTACTTTATTACTATAACCTAGAACTCCTCTTAATATTAATTATAGACGCGTTTAACTTCGCTATAAAGACTATTCTACTATAATTCTAAGAGTAGAAAGGGAACTAGAAATACTAGTTATCTATCGCCTACTATAGTTAAAAGTTTACTAAAGTAGAGGTACGCTATAATATATATAATAAGGAACTACTTATAATTATAATCTATTTTAAGATTTAGCGATACTTTCTTATATATATCTTATAAGCGACGCGTATACTTAGTAATTATAATAATCTTAAATACTTTATAACTATTAAAAAGTTATTAAAATAATAGATATACTACGCTAAAAAGCTAGCGCGTTTCGACTTTAAGATTAAATATAAGCTAGAGACTATAAACCTAGCTAATCCTCTTAGCTAGCGATTAAACTACGCGTTAGATTTTAAAGAGATTTATAAGAAGATATATCTAAACGCTATATTATCTACGTTATAATAAAAGCTATAAGCCTAGAATCTTATAGACGTATTCTAAAAAGCTATTACTCTTATAATATAAAACGCGTATAAAAAGTATATAAGGGACCCTCGTATAATAGTCGACTAAGAAGATTTATCTCCTCCCCTATCTTTACTAGATATTACTATTATTAGAGCTAGCCCCCTTAATAAGTAAGTTACTTATAAAGATTACGCGAACCGTATACGTATTACGTATACGTTTATAAATATACTACTAGCTTTTAGTCTTATACCCCGCTCTATAATAGTAGTAGCTACTATAGATAAAAATTCCTTTAAAGACTAACCCCTATAGATACTTACTAATTTTATCTACGAGAGTTAAAACGCTAACGCCTTTATATATAAAATAAAGAATAAAAGCCGTAAGGACTTAGTTCTAAAAGAATAATTAATAGACTATCTTAGACTTCTACGCTATAAACTAAAAATATACGTACTAATAAGTACTTTCTTAAAAGATAAGATTTTTTAGTATAACTATAATAATCTTTTAGAAGGCTACTACGGCTTTAAATATACTTATAAAGTAATTATATATAAGTATAAGTAGTTTAATCTAAAGAAAGACGTTAAGAAGTACCTTTATACCTATAATAAGTACTAAAGATATAAGATATAAAGATATAAGCCTTATAATAACCTATAACTATTAGAGGTAGAGGTCCTTTTATAAAAGTACCTCTTACTAGACTTTATTACTAATCTATCTAAGTCGTAGACTAGTAAAGGCGCTTACTATAATTTAATCTTAGTTCTTATTAACTAAGTAACTAAGAAAGTATATTACTTTCTAGTATATAAAAGTATTAATACGAAGAAACTAGCCCGCCTACTTAATAACTACTTCTTTAACGCTATTATATCTAACTTTCTAGTATCTAATAAAGGTATAGTATTTACTAGTAAGTACTAGATAAACTTCTATTACGACCTTAGTATAAAGTAGCGCTTTAGTACCGCTTTTTATCTATAGATAGATAGCTAGATAGAATATTAGAATTAAGAAATTAAAACGTACCTTTATATATACGCTAATTAGGAATAAAATAACTAGATATTACTACTACTAATAGTAGTATATACTTATAATAATAAGGAACACGCGTTAATAAAGGTAATTCTAAACCTCTTAAGTTTTAGAGTTAAAATAAATACCTTTAACGGTCTTAAAGGCCTAGATTAACTATAGTTAATAGCGGGGGCTCTAGATAGAGTAGTAGATATTATTCTTACACTAATTATAGTCTTCGCGTATATAGATTATATATAAAGCGTATATATACGTATAAGGAAAGTAATCTACTACTTTTAAATACTTTAAGTAAAGTACTATAATAAGCGCCGCCTAGATAAGTATTTTAAAGAGGGAGATAAAATACTACTATTAGTAAAAAATATTCGTATAAAGCGCCCTTATAAGAAGCTTAACTATAAGTTCTTCGACTCTTTTACTATTACTAAAAAAATTAAAATATACGCGTATAAGCTAGAGCTACTACTATCTATAAAGCGGCTTTACCCTATCTTTTATATATTACTATTAGAGCTCTATTTAGTACGCCCTAGCTTCTAGCCACTAGTAGTTAATCTAGTAGAAAATATATAGAAGGTTAAGACTATTATAATATATAAAAACGGCCTAAGTAGTTTTAAATATCTTATTTAATAGTAGAATTAGCCGATAGAGTATAATAAGTAGAAGCTTAAATCTAAGCTTAAGAACTACTAGAAACTCCTAGACGAATATTATTAAAAGTACCTATAGGAATTACGTCTACCGGGTATAAAATATATATAAGAAGCTATTAACGAACGTATAAGATCTATATTACTTATAAAACGCGGACTAGAAAGATTTAAAAAATTAAAGAATAAGCGTAAAAAAGCTTTATAAAAAGTTTAGAATTAAGAGATCTATAGTAGAAACTATAAAACCTACTAATAATAAGGCGAGGAGAACTTTTAGAGACCTTCTAGCTACTATTTAAATTTTATAAATATTATAAAAGAAACCTACTATAAGAATACTATAACTATAGAAAATAGTATTTAATACGTATATTACGCGTATATAAAACATATATAAAAAGTAAGTCTATCTATAAAAAAGTAAAAGTCTCTAAAGAATTTAAACCTAAACTTATCTCTTAATTAATTTATATTTTATTTAAACTAATATAGTTAAAGATCGCGCTAATTACTATATTTATTAAAACTCTTATCGCGAGTAGAATTAAGATTACGTTTATTAAAGCTACTATTTATACTTTAAAAGATATAATCTTTAAGCTTAAAATTAACGTAAATATTAGTAGTATTTATAGCGCTCTAGAGACTAAGATCTAACTATAATACTATAGTTAGTATTATATAAAACGTATACGCGAAGCGAGCGGTAATATATTTTAAAGCGCTTTAGATTAGCTTTACGTAAGACACGCTAGATATAACTATATATAACTTTACCGCTAGCCTATTTAATAGTATTTTTATACTTTAGTAACTAAGTCTTTTAACTTTTAATATACTTTAAAGTATACTTAATAATCTTTATAAAGTCGTACTTAACGTAATTAATAAAATTATTACGCTTAGCGTAGTAAATAATAGTATAATATAAATAAGCTAGAATATTATTAGCCCTATAGAATTTATAGAGAGACTATAATTTACGATTAACGCGTATATATCTTATACGTAAAGCGAACTTAAATTAAAAGAAAAAGTTTAAATATACCTTTTTATAATTATAACGAGCGCTATAATAGCGCTAGTACTTAGCTTTAGAAGTACTATATATATAGCTAGCTTTAATTATAATATAACGCTTCTTATTAGTATTTTTAGTATTATAAAAGTAAAAGATATAGCGCTTATATAGGTTTTTAACTAGCTTAGGCTACGCTTTAAATAATAATAGTAGCCTATAGACTTTTATAATATAATAGGTAGAAATATTTAATATTATAAGCTAATATCTCTTTATAAGCCTAGTAATAAGACTTAGATAGCGCGTAAGCTATTTAGTAAGATCTATAAAACCTATAAAGAGAGTAATAGGCTTAGTAATAGAAGCGTTAGAAGAACTAGTAGGAGGAGATTAGCGTTTAGATATTAGAGAACTAGTAATAGAAGTAGAAGTAGCTATAGAGGGTAGTAGTAGTTATAGAAGAAGAGGTTCCACTATAAGGTTAGAGGCTATTTTATATCTACTATATTATAATTTTTATATCTAGTAGAAGATCTAAAAAAGTATCTACCTTATACCCGCCGCGTATATAATACGTCTAACTATTATAATAGTTAAACCTCTTATAAAGCTACTTAGGTAATAGTATTATACTAGAGCGGCGTATACTACTTATAAGCGGATAGAAATTATATAGATAAAGCCTAGTGAAAGTAAAAGAAGTATAAGTATAAACTTATAAATAAATACCTATAATATAAGAACCCTACGAGGCCTACGCGCGCCTAATTAATAATATTACTAAGACTAATAGCTAATAATAATACGCTAGAGTATACGCTATAAATATAAAAGACCTATAAGAGTTTACTATACTTAATATATAACTCTATAAGGTACGCGTAAAATATATTTCTATCCCTTTAAATTAAAAGAAGCGGAGATTAACTATAATTTTAAGTTAGATAAATAAGCTAATATTTTATAAAAACTATACCTATCTTAGAGAATATAAAAACTATATAAAAAGTATACGTACTTATTATAAATATATTAGAAGCTCTTAATAGTAGTATTATATCTACTTTAGTTCTAGGTTTAGAGTTTTTTCTTTTAAATCCTATATAAGCGTTTTTTTCTTTATAGAGGTTTTATTCTATAAGATACTTAAAAATCTTAAAGTTTTTTTACTTTCTAGAGTTAAAAATAACTCTATTATTAAAGAGAAGTAGTATAAGGCTTTTAAGCCTACTATAAATTCTAATAGTACGTTTTATATATAAAATATATATAAAGAGTCTATAGATTATATAATAACTACGTAACCTTACCTAGCTAAATATATACTATTAGCCTACTATTAGTTAGCCTAAATCCCTTAAGGATTTATCTATTAATTAAAGCTAACTACTTATATATTATCTTTAAACTCCCTATTTTCCTCTAGTTTTTATACTACTACTACTACTTATATAAACTAAATAACTATACTCTTTATATAAATTACTTTAATTCTATTAAACTAATTCTAAGCTACTTTAAGTATTAAATATTTTATAATATAGTAGTTAGATTTTAATATAACTTATAGTAAAAATAATCTTCTAGTTATACTCTATAATTTTTAAAAGTTTAGGCCGGATTAAAAAGTCTTAGTCTAATTACTATATAGTAATTACTATATAATATAACTCTAATTTATCTAGTAATTTTTTCCTATATAATTTAATTACTATATAATCGCGTAGCGCTTAAGTCTTTTAATTAGAATATTTTTATATCTTTTAATTAAAAATAGCTTTTATACTATTTAAAATATATTATAATTTAATAAAATTAATTAATTAATTAAATCTTAAACTTTATAGTAAGAAATATTTTATTTTCTATCTTTTTTTAGAAATAAAACTTATTAATTTAAATCTAGCTAGAGTTTAAACTACTAGTAAAAGAAAATATATAACGTTTTTAGTACTTTAGCTTTATAATAAAGTTTATATTATCTAGATATAGCTATAAAACTAGGTTTTCTAAGACTATTTCTCTTACTTATTAAATATAAATTTCTTTTTTAAGTAGTTAAAATATAGACTTAGTAATATAATTAAATCTATAAATTCTAATACTAGACTATTACTTATATAT